>JAVGWX010000018.1:40262946-40337946 GCA_036924085.1 Ariolimax columbianus
TGAGCGACAGACAAGACTTAGCAAGACTCCAATATCTGAGTGACAGACAAGACTTAGCAAGACTCCAATATCTGAGTGACAGACAAGACTTAGCAAGACTCCAATATCTGAGTGACAGACAAGACTTAGCAAGACTCCAATATCTGAGTGACAGACAAGACTTAGCAAGACTCCAATATCTGAGTGACAGACAAGACTTAGCAAGACTCCAATATCTGAGTGACAGACAAGACTTAGCAAGACTCCAATATCTGAGTGACAGACAAGACTTAGCAAGACTCCAATATCTGAGTGACAGACAAGACTTAGCAAGACTCCAATATCTGAGCGACAGACAAGACTTAGCAAGACTCCAATATCTGAGTGACAGACAAGACTTAGCAAGACTCCAATATCTGAGTGACAGACAAGACTTAGCAAGACTCCAATATCTGAGTGACAGACAAGACTTAGCAAGACTCCAATATCTGAGTGACAGACAAGACTTAGCAAGACTCCAATATCTGAGTGACAGACAAGACTTAGCAAGACTCCAATATCTGAGTGACAGACAAGACTTAGCAAGACTCCAATATCTGAGTGACAGACAAGACTTAGCAAGACTCCAATATCTGAGTGACAGACAAGACTTAGCAAGACTCCAATATCTGAGTGACAGACAAGACTTAGCAAGACTCCAATATCTGAGTGACAGACAAGACTTAGCAAGACTCCAATATCTGAGTGACAGACAAGACTTAGCAAGACTCCAATATCTGAGTGACAGACAAGACTTAGCAAGACTCCAATATCTGAGTGACAGACAAGACTTAGCAAGACTCCAATATCTGAGTGACAGACAAGACTTAGCAAGACTCCAATATCTGAGTGACAGACAAGACTTAGCAAGACTCCAATATCTGAGTGACAGACAAGACTTAGCAAGACTCCAATATCTGAGTGACAGACAAGACTTAGCAAGACTCCAATATCTGAGTGACAGACAAGACTTAGCAAGACTCCAATATCTGAGTGACAGACAAGACTTAGCAAGACTCCAATATCTGAGTGACAGACAAGACTTAGCAAGACTCCAATATCTGAGTGACAGACAAGACTTAGCAAGACTCCAATATCTGAGTGACAGACAAGACTTAGCAAGACTCCAATATCTGAGTGACAGACAAGACTTAGCAAGACTCCAATATCTGAGTGACAGACAAGACTTAGCAAGACTCCAATATCTGAGTGACAGACAAGACTTAGCAAGACTCCAATATCTGAGTGACAGACAAGACTTAGCAAGACTCCAATATCTGAGTGACAGACAAGACTTAGCAAGACTCCAATATCTGAGTGACAGACAAGACTTAGCAAGACTCCAATATCTGAGTGACAGACAAGACTTAGCAAGACTCCAATATCTGAGTGACAGACAAGACTTAGCAAGACTCCAATATCTGAGTGACAGACAAGACTTAGCAAGACTCCAATATCTGAGTGACAGACAAGACTTAGCAAGACTCCAATATCTGAGTGACAGACAAGACTTAGCAAGACTCCAATATCTGAGTGACAGACAAGACTTAGCAAGACTCCAATATCTGAGTGACAGACAAGACTTAGCAAGACTCCAATATCTGAGTGACAGACAAGACTTAGCAAGACTCCAATATCTGAGTGACAGACAAGACTTAGCAAGACTCCAATATCTGAGTGACAGACAAGACTTAGCAAGACTCCAATATCTGAGTGACAGACAAGACTTAGCAAGACTCCAATATCTGAGTGACAGACAAGACTTAGCAAGACTCCAATATCTGAGTGACAGACAAGACTTAGCAAGACTCCAATATCTGAGTGACAGACAAGACTTAGCAAGACTCCAATATCTGAGTGACAGACAAGACTTAGCAAGACTCCAATATCTGAGTGACAGACAAGACTTAGCAAGACTCCAATATCTGAGTGACAGACAAGACTTAGCAAGACTCCAATATCTGAGTGACAGACAAGACTTAGCAAGACTCCAATATCTGAGTGACAGACAAGACTTAGCAAGACTCCAATATCTGAGTGACAGACAAGACTTAGCAAGACTCCAATATCTGAGTGACAGACAAGACTTAGCAAGACTCCAATATCTGAGTGACAGACAAGACTTAGCAAGACTCCAATATCTGAGTGACAGACAAGACTTAGCAAGACTCCAATATCTGAGTGACAGACAAGACTTAGCAAGACTCCAATATCTGAGTGACAGACAAGACTTAGCAAGACTCCAATATCTGAGTGACAGACAAGACTTAGCAAGACTCCAATATCTGAGTGACAGACAAGACTTAGCAAGACTCCAATATCTGAGTGACAGACAAGACTTAGCAAGACTCCAATATCTGAGTGACAGACAAGACTTAGCAAGACTCCAATATCTGAGTGACAGACAAGACTTAGCAAGACTCCAATATCTGAGTGACAGACAAGACTTAGCAAGACTCCAATATCTGAGTGACAGACAAGACTTAGCAAGACTCCAATATCTGAGTGACAGACAAGACTTAGCAAGACTCCAATATCTGAGTGACAGACAAGACTTAGCAAGACTCCAATATCTGAGTGACAGACAAGACTTAGCAAGACTCCAATATCTGAGTGACAGACAAGACTTAGCAAGACTCCAATATCTGAGTGACAGACAAGACTTAGCAAGACTCCAATATCTGAGTGACAGACAAGACTTAGCAAGACTCCAATATCTGAGTGACAGACAAGACTTAGCAAGACTCCAATATCTGAGTGACAGACAAGACTTAGCAAGACTCCAATATCTGAGTGACAGACAAGACTTAGCAAGACTCCAATATCTGAGTGACAGACAAGACTTAGCAAGACTCCAATATCTGAGTGACAGACAAGACTTAGCAAGACTCCAATATCTGAGTGACAGACAAGACTTAGCAAGACTCCAATATCTGAGTGACAGACAAGACTTAGCAAGACTCCAATATCTGAGTGACAGACAAGACTTAGCAAGACTCCAATATCTGAGTGACAGACAAGACTTAGCAAGACTCCAATATCTGAGTGACAGACAAGACTTAGCAAGACTCCAATATCTGAGTGACAGACAAGACTTAGCAAGACTCCAATATCTGAGTGACAGACAAGACTTAGCAAGACTCCAATATCTGAGTGACAGACAAGACTTAGCAAGACTCCAATATCTGAGTGACAGACAAGACTTAGCAAGACTCCAATATCTGAGTGACAGACAAGACTTAGCAAGACTCCAATATCTGAGTGACAGACAAGACTTAGCAAGACTCCAATATCTGAGTGACAGACAAGACTTAGCAAGACTCCAATATCTGAGTGACAGACAAGACTTAGCAAGACTCCAATATCTGAGTGACAGACAAGACTTAGCAAGACTCCAATATCTGAGTGACAGACAAGACTTAGCAAGACTCCAATATCTGAGTGACAGACAAGACTTAGCAAGACTCCAATATCTGAGTGACAGACAAGACTTAGCAAGACTCCAATATCTGAGTGACAGACAAGACTTAGCAAGACTCCAATATCTGAGTGACAGACAAGACTTAGCAAGACTCCAATATCTGAGTGACAGACAAGACTTAGCAAGACTCCAATATCTGAGTGACAGACAAGACTTAGCAAGACTCCAATATCTGAGTGACAGACAAGACTTAGCAAGACTCCAATATCTGAGTGACAGACAAGACTTAGCAAGACTCCAATATCTGAGTGACAGACAAGACTTAGCAAGACTCCAATATCTGAGTGACAGACAAGACTTAGCAAGACTCCAATATCTGAGTGACAGACAAGACTTAGCAAGACTCCAATATCTGAGTGACAGACAAGACTTAGCAAGACTCCAATATCTGAGTGACAGACAAGACTTAGCAAGACTCCAATATCTGAGTGACAGACAAGACTTAGCAAGACTCCAATATCTGAGTGACAGACAAGACTTAGCAAGACTCCAATATCTGAGTGACAGACAAGACTTAGCAAGACTCCAATATCTGAGTGACAGACAAGACTTAGCAAGACTCCAATATCTGAGTGACAGACAAGACTTAGCAAGACTCCAATATCTGAGTGACAGACAAGACTTAGCAAGACTCCAATATCTGAGTGACAGACAAGACTTAGCAAGACTCCAATATCTGAGTGACAGACAAGACTTAGCAAGACTCCAATATCTGAGTGACAGACAAGACTTAGCAAGACTCCAATATCTGAGTGACAGACAAGACTTAGCAAGACTCCAATATCTGAGTGACAGACAAGACTTAGCAAGACTCCAATATCTGAGTGACAGACAAGACTTAGCAAGACTCCAATATCTGAGTGACAGACAAGACTTAGCAAGACTCCAATATCTGAGTGACAGACAAGACTTAGCAAGACTCCAATATCTGAGTGACAGACAAGACTTAGCAAGACTCCAATATCTGAGTGACAGACAAGACTTAGCAAGACTCCAATATCTGAGTGACAGACAAGACTTAGCAAGACTCCAATATCTGAGTGACAGACAAGACTTAGCAAGACTCCAATATCTGAGTGACAGACAAGACTTAGCAAGACTCCAATATCTGAGTGACAGACAAGACTTAGCAAGACTCCAATATCTGAGTGACAGACAAGACTTAGCAAGACTCCAATATCTGAGTGACAGACAAGACTTAGCAAGACTCCAATATCTGAGTGACAGACAAGACTTAGCAAGACTCCAATATCTGAGTGACAGACAAGACTTAGCAAGACTCCAATATCTGAGTGACAGACAAGACTTAGCAAGACTCCAATATCTGAGTGACAGACAAGACTTAGCAAGACTCCAATATCTGAGTGACAGACAAGACTTAGCAAGACTCCAATATCTGAGTGACAGACAAGACTTAGCAAGACTCCAATATCTGAGTGACAGACAAGACTTAGCAAGACTCCAATATCTGAGTGACAGACAAGACTTAGCAAGACTCCAATATCTGAGTGACAGACAAGACTTAGCAAGACTCCAATATCTGAGTGACAGACAAGACTTAGCAAGACTCCAATATCTGAGTGACAGACAAGACTTAGCAAGACTCCAATATCTGAGTGACAGACAAGACTTAGCAAGACTCCAATATCTGAGTGACAGACAAGACTTAGCAAGACTCCAATATCTGAGTGACAGACAAGACTTAGCAAGACTCCAATATCTGAGTGACAGACAAGACTTAGCAAGACTCCAATATCTGAGTGACAGACAAGACTTAGCAAGACTCCAATATCTGAGTGACAGACAAGACTTAGCAAGACTCCAATATCTGAGTGACAGACAAGACTTAGCAAGACTCCAATATCTGAGTGACAGACAAGACTTAGCAAGACTCCAATATCTGAGTGACAGACAAGACTTAGCAAGACTCCAATATCTGAGTGACAGACAAGACTTAGCAAGACTCCAATATCTGAGTGACAGACAAGACTTAGCAAGACTCCAATATCTGAGTGACAGACAAGACTTAGCAAGACTCCAATATCTGAGTGACAGACAAGACTTAGCAAGACTCCAATATCTGAGTGACAGACAAGACTTAGCAAGACTCCAATATCTGAGTGACAGACAAGACTTAGCAAGACTCCAATATCTGAGTGACAGACAAGACTTAGCAAGACTCCAATATCTGAGCTGACAGACAAGACTTAGCAAGACTCCAATATCTGAGTGACAGACAAGACTTAGCAAGACTCCAATATCTGAGTGACAGACAAGACTTAGCAAGACTCCAATATCTGAGTGACAGACAAGACTTAGCAAGACTCCAATATCTGAGTGACAGACAAGACTTAGCAAGACTCCAATATCTGAGTGACAGACAAGACTTAGCAAGACTCCAATATCTGAGTGACAGACAAGACTTAGCAAGACTCCAATATCTGAGCGACAGACAAGACTTAGCAAGACTCCAATATCTGAGCGACAGACAAGACTTAGCAAGACTCCAATATCTGAGCGACAGACAAGACTTAGCAAGACTCCAATATCTGAGCGACAGACAAGACTTAGCAAGACTCCAATATCTGAGTGACAGACAAGACTTAGCAAGACTCCAATATCTGAGTGACAGACAAGACTTAGCAAGACTCCAATATCTGAGTGACAGACAAGACTTAGCAAGACTCCAATATCTGAGTGACAGACAAGACTTAGCAAGACTCCAATATCTGAGTGACAGACAAGACTTAGCAAGACTCCAATATCTGAGTGACAGACAAGACTTAGCAAGACTCCAATATCTGAGTGACAGACAAGACTTAGCAAGACTCCAATATCTGAGTGACAGACAAGACTTAGCAAGACTCCAATATCTGAGTGACAGACAAGACTTAGCAAGACTCCAATATCTGAGTGACAGACAAGACTTAGCAAGACTCCAATATCTGAGTGACAGACAAAACTTAGCAAGACTCCAATATCTGAGTGACAGACAAGACTTAGCAAGACTCCAATATCTGAGTGACAGACAAGACTTAGCAAGACTCCAATATCTGAGTGACAGACAAGACTTAGCAAGACTCCAATATCTGAGTGACAGACAAGACTTAGCAAGACTCCAATATCTGAGTGACAGACAAGACTTAGCAAGACTCCAATATCTGAGTGACAGACAAGACTTAGCAAGACTCCAATATCTGAGTGACAGACAAGACTTAGCAAGACTCCAATATCTGAGTGACAGACAAGACTTAGCAAGACTCCAATATCTGAGTGACAGACAAGACTTAGCAAGACTCCAATATCTGAGCGACAGACAAGACTTAGCAAGACTCCAATATCTGAGCGACAGACAAGACTTAGCAAGACTCTAATATCTGAGTGACAGACAAGACTTAGCAAGACTCCAATATCTGAGCGACAGACAAGACTTAGCAAGACTCCAATATCTGAGTGACAGACAAGACTTAGCAAGACTCCAATATCTGAGTGACAGACAAGACTTAGCAAGACTCCAATATCTGAGTGACAGACAAGACTTAGCAAGACTCCAATATCTGAGCGACAGACAAGACTTAGCAAGACTCCAATATCTGAGCGACAGACAAGACTTAGCAAGACTCCAATATCTGAGCGACAGACAAGACTTAGCAAGACTCCAATATCTGAGCGACAGACAAGACTTAGCAAGACTCCAATATCTGAGTGATAGACAAGACTTAGCAAGACTCCAATATCTGAGTGACAGACAAGACTTAGCAAGACTCCAATATCTGAGTGACAGACAAGACTTAGCAAGACTCCAATATCTGAGTGACAGACAAGACTTAGCAAGACTCCAATATCTGAGTGACAGACAAGACTTAGCAAGACTCCAATATCTGAGTGACAGACAAGACTTAGCAAGACTCCAATATCTGAGTGACAGACAAGACTTAAACAGAGTTTGCTCGGATGACCCGTGATAGGAAGACTTGGTGTTTGTTTGTTGAAGACATGCTCTGCAAGCTGTTGTTAATATACGGTATAATTCAAGTAACTAAGTAACAAGATGTTATTGCTATGCGACAGTGAACGATGTGGGTTTAGCATGCCAGTTTGGACAATTTGAGATGTTAAGTAGTGCCCTGCTGATTCGCAGGTGAATGAATGAAACGTGTATCATTTCATCAATATTATAGATTCATTTTATTTGTGTTATTATAGTGGCAAGATCATAAGCTGAAAATGGACTTTGTCATGCTAAAGAACTCCCAAGGCATGCACGCCCCTCTCAAGCTACAGATGGAGATGTTTGCTGTCTCCAAGGTAAAGTGTCAATGTGTGATGCGTTTTCTTAACTATAAATACACTGCATCATGCTTATCTCTTTCCAGCCCTGAATAATTTTTTCCATTTGTGTCTTTCAGTCTCTGGCAAATGTTACCAACTCTGTATGACAAATAGTTTTTTCTTCAAAATAAAACTTTCATATTAAACAACAAGGGCTAGTGATTATTGTTGTTACGGATCCAGCAGCATCCGGGCTCTCTCCCTTCGGCCCAATGCCATGTAATGGTATCTGCACATGTTTATCAGCTGTTGTCTAGTGCCATACAAAGTGTCCCATGTATCTGGCAAGGAAGGAAGAAGCATTTTCATAAAATTGTTGAGCGCAGAGCACTCAAAGAGATGATGATCAGCGGTTTCATATGGGTGTACACAGCTGTCACTCAGGAGTATGTTGTGGTTGAATTCTGTTCATGTGTTTGTTTAGTGGGGTTTGTTGGGTTCTCCGTTGGAAAATGGTGCTCTGATTCTTCCCTAGTTGGGCTAGTGGTTAAGTGACACGGCTCACAAACCAAAGGTGCTGGGTTTGCTCCCCATCACAGCACTGGCTGTTACCCCGGGGAAGCAAACCCTTAAAAAATGCAGGAGAAAGCAGACCCTTGCATAAAATGCATGCTGAAGTCGGATGCACTGAACCGACAGGCGCAAAATAAATACATAGTGTAATGTACGCCATCTTGGGGAATAGAGAAATAAGGCGAATGAAAAAACAAACAAATTGAGCTAAAATTGAAATCTTAGAATTTTAACCCTTTACACACTAGGCAGCATTTTAGAAAATACATCCCCTACTTCTAAGGCAGGGAGATAACTTTTTTTTAGCATATGTGTACCATTTATTTAAAAAATAATTAAATGTCTATTAGGAGACAAGTAGATACAACACCAGTGCTAGACTTAATCAAGAGGCATCAAACCAAATGGTTTGGCCACGCCGCACGTCAAACACCAGATAGTATCCCTCAGAAAGCAATGCTACATGGATACAAACCCAAGGGCCGACCAAAAGATGGAAATCAGAATATTAGAAGTAGTAAAGCGCCATGTGTGTGAAGCAAATACCAGGGTTCGATGAAGAAACCTCTTCATAACCTGACGCTGAAAGGCACAAGTAGTGCAGTAATATTTATCAAGGTAAAGCCGATGCTAAATGCTTTTCATATTTGCTGCCTAAGACGCATACTTGGAATTTCATGGAGAGACAGCGTGACTAACAACGAAGTGTTGAACCGCGCAAAGATTGTCGGCTTAGTTGCGATCCTCGGCCAGTACCGCTTGCGGTGGCTTGGTCATATGTGCACAATGGAGGATTGGCGAATAACAAAAGATATCATTTACGGAGAGCTAATCACGGGCAAGCATTAAAAAGGTAGACCCTTCCTCTGCTATAAAGATATTTGCAAGCGTGACCTGAAGACATTGGATATGAACACGTGCAACTGGAAGGATCTTGCCAAAGACAGACCCGACTGGAGGCAGGTTTTGTGTGTTGGTCTGCAGGTAGGGGAAGACAGGATGCATCAAGATGCAGACTACAAACGTTTGCGGCGAAAGTTAGGGCAACAACTGACGGTCCCCTCTCAAGCATAAGTCCATTGTCTCAAGACGGACGGGATGCGAATCCAATCATTTGCGTTATTGATGAGTTATGTTAATTCTTCAGAACACACCAAATAAATCAGTAGCTGTCAAATTGAATACATTCGTGAATTATTAATATTGTGACCCACATAACAAAAGTATATTGAAATTGTGAAGGTTTTGACATGCTGTGAATTATGTACAATATTTTCTTAAAAATATAATTGCAGCTATTCCCATAACTTGGTGGAATTTATAAAGTTGAGGAATAAAGGTTCTTTTTCCATGCAGTTATCACTTTGTGGAGGCTAAGTTTTCATTTTTCTCTAACACCATCAGGTGATACCAGGTTTGAACCCATGCCCCTTGATCATGAGACGCTAATCAAACTGTTTGGCCACCAGCTGCTTCTATTTTGCTAAAAATGTTGCGCCCTACTTACTTGCCTTTTTAGTTTACCTGTGTTTCTGAATAGCCATGTTACTTTATGTTAACTTAACATCTTTATACTGGTTTAGAAGACTCTACAGAGTCTGTATACAACCAGTTTCTTAGGAGGTGATTAACCCATGCACGAGTCTATCTTAGACTCAAACACTAGAGCAAAGTAGACTGGTGCAATCTATGCTGCTCTTAACAAACCACATAACCATGGCCAGTGTTATGCCATGTCACACAGCTAGTCGCCTCTTACAAACATGCTGTCTGCGGACAATTCTTGTCTTTGTCCTACACAACGACCTCTGCAAACCTAACATCGGTGAGCTCTGTGCTGACCTATAGGTGGCATCTCTTTCAGCGGATGGCAAGGATGTGGTACACAGATCTGGTTTGTTCTGTCAGACTCTGATTGCTCTAAATCTTAATTGTAAACATCTCCAGTCTGATTGACTGAATTGCAATGTCATCTTGCACGTGTTCATTGACAGAAAACAAGACATAATTCTTGCATTCGCTGCATATTACAGAAAATTGGTTCCTAGACAATGTCGCAAGAAGAAAAAGCTGATAAAGTGATAATGGAGAGCAGGGTTCCTGAAAGGAGAAAAAGAGGTCGACCCCGAGATGAAGATGGCATCAGGATATTGTGGACAGTCTGGGAATGTCCTTTTTTGACGTGGGCTGACACACCCTAAACTGAGATGCATACAGTGCTGCTGTGACGGAGATTACGTTTTGGACAGAATATCTTGCATGATAACACCATGGAAGCTGTTGAAACATACCTATGCACTGTGATAACCCTCATGATAAGATAATGTCTACTTGTTGTAATGGTGTTCTCATGTACACATTGTTGTCTGTATTTATCTCTAGATGCAAAGACTTCCATGCCTGCACAGCTCCAATATCATGTTGGATACTTTGACTGGCAGGGAGGACCTCTTGGGATTTGAAGACATTCTCAATGGTAAGTGTACTTTTATACCTTATAATAGTTCAGTTCATGTGCCATCTCCGCATTAAAATTCGGCTGCAATGGATCTCGGTAATGGTGCAATTTGACAAGCGTTTTCCAGTTCATCTCCTGTTGTACCCATGTCAGATGAGCGGCTTCCAAAGAAAATATTTTGTGGCAAGCGAGCTTGCGGTGACCAAATAAAACGTTACAAAGACACTCTGAAAGTCTCACTGAAGAACTGCGATCTGTGACATTTCTTCCTGATATTTTAATGTTTTTTGTGACATTTCTTCCTGATATTCTAATGTTTTCTGTGACATTTCTTCCTGATATTTTAATCTCCTATATTTTAATGTGTTCTGTAACATTTGTTCCTGATATTTTAATGTGTTCTGTGACATTTCTTCTCATTATCTTAACGTATTCTGTGCTGTTTCTTCCCATGTTCCAGATCCCACTGACAGTGAAGTGATGGGTCAACCTCATGTATTGATGGAAAGGCGACAAGGATTGCTATAACTTTGTGTATTGTGCCATTTTATGCCGTAATTCTCCAAGTAGTTTTCACTATATGTTGTAACATACCACACAGTTTAAAGTTTGTGTGTGAGTCCAGCTATGACCTATGTTGTGCTGGCCGAGTCTTAAGTACTGAGGCTACAAGGTATACCTTGTATGTGCAGTAAAATGAATACAAAGGATGACTGTTTTAATGAGAAAGGTTGGAAGAGTCCATTATGTGAAAAGTAATAAATGTGTAGTTGAACAGAAAAAGTCACAAAAGTGAACATTGTGTTCTTTTGCCTAAATGAATATCAATAGCAAATTCTAGATTATTTTCCTGTGATCATAAAAATATGATGTCTGTTCTTCTGTATTTGTCCGGCAGTGGTGTATAGCATGTAAACATTAGCAAGATGGGTAGAATTATATCAAGACGAGTTTTATTTTTGTTATAGTCTCAGATTGTTTTGTTTTTTTAGGAATTTGAGCGACTCCATGAAACAGTTTTCAAGAGTCATGAAACAGTTTTCAAGAGTGAATAGACATTTTTCTTGTTTGTTGTCAGTTACCATCAGGTTTTCTGATTGCCCTACCAATTCTTTATTTGTTTGATCTGTGTTTGTGAAGGTCAAATTGTTACTAAATTTAAGGTACAATGCCAACAAGTTTCTACTCAGCAACCACCTGAACAGAGTTCAACCACACAACGCTCCAAGGGTACCAGCTGTATACACACCCACATGGACATGTTGACCACCACCACCCTTATTTCTCCAAGGCCAGACAAAGGGAACACTATATTTCTTTTGACCAGCACTCTTTCTACTATACACAACATGGAAGTTGCTGAACAGACTCTGAACTGGTGTATCACGGTAGCAATATGAAATGATGGGGATCCACTGATAGCACGTGTGACTGTGGCGCAAAACAGGGCCCTGATAACCTGTTCCAACCTCCAGGAAACAAACAATAGATGTGACGTCCTGGAGGCATATGACGAGGAAATTCTTGTCGCTGAATACTAGATACATGACGTTTGACATGGTGCTTGGACACAGAAAGTAAATGTTGGTGGTGGATCTGTGAGTGTAGTGGCTGATGGTAATTAATGCTTTGACTCTTGTAATCGTTTCAGCAAATAAAATGTGGCATTGGCAACTCAGTGGTTAGGTCACCGGTTCAAACCTTAATGAAATAATTCACTACATATTCATAGCTTAAACATATACATTACGTGCGCTCATGGGACTGTTTGTATGAATGTGACATTTGTTCAATAAAGATGTTGACAGAACAATTTATTTATTTAGTTTGCTTTCATTGAGTCATTTTGTCTGTGCTTTTAGAAATGGCTAGCTCACGAGTTGTTGCATTGCGGTACTCTATAAACTATGTTACCCATTCGAAAGATGGGTGATGCGCTGGATTTTTATTAACTGGATACCAATAATTGAGAAACTAACACATAGAGATAGACTTTTCTACCACCTGCGTTCGTTCATTATCTGCACACGTGCTGAAGTCGGATGTGTTGGACCGAAAGGTGCAAATATCGCAGTCAAACTATAATCTATAACACAACGCCTTCCGTTCTTTGAGCTACATTCTGCTACTTGCCCTTTTCAGGACTTCATAGCGGGAGATTGAGAATGAACGAAGTCATTAGCATATTGCACTACAGCCAGGAGGACCACTGTGCACCTTCTCAAATATGCTTCGGGATGTGAGGACTAGTGTAACTCGCCACCAAAGAAAGTTATCAAGAGCAACTAGTTCAAGTAAGAGTGGTATATTAGCAACAACAAGAGTCAAATATGATAGCCCGAGCTTATTTAACTGATTGTTTATGTAATGTTGATAAAAGTCTTAGCTGGTCGAACCATCAGAATTTATCTGTTCTTGTTCTTTCGTAAAAGTGCAATTTCCCACCTTTTGTGATTCACTGAATCACATTTCATAGCAGCATCCCTGGCAATGATGAGCATAACAGATTGTCAAAGGTGGGTTACATTACAGTGAATGAGCTTGACAGCAGTCAGGGTCAGCAAACCAGAGCTGACTTAAGACCCTATTCTGGCTTCATGTGGTGGCCCTTGAAATAGGCTGCACTAGTGTTTCTGTTTCTAAGAATCGATGTCACTACACCCTGGGCATACCCATAGTACTGGTAATTAGAGTTGGAAATGCCTTCAATTATGTCATAGGTACTGCATTGTTTAAAAAAAAACAAGATGGTTGGTGCATATGACAGATAGTCAGGGGACTGCGTGGGTTAAGTGACATGGCTCACAGCCTATAGGTGCTGGGTTCGCTCCCCAATCACAGCACATGCCGTTACCCCGGGGAAGCAAACCCTTAGAAATTTCAGAAGGAATAAAACCCTTACATAAAATGCATGTCGAAGTCGGATGCACTGGGCAGATAGGCACAAAATAGAAACAGTACAACGCACACCGCCTTGTGGAATAGAGAAATAAGGTGCCGAAAAAGAAAAAAAAAATACCAGATGGTCACAAAAGGTAACTTCTTGGTGACCGTGACCACATGGACGTCCACCAATGAGATGTAGCCTGCCTGAGTAAAAGCATTGGTCTTACATGGTACTACAGGTACTTATTCCCCTGTCTTAGGCAGTATGTCAGACATGTTTCCAATGTTCAGTCACATGAATTGCATTGTCCTTCCTCGTCAAGATATCATCCATATTGCGTATTTCCACAAGGTTTAGGCAGATCATCAAGTGGTATGGATATTGTGTCGCTCCAGTCTCATCATCCCTGTGTTCCCATCGTGATACACCAGTTCGAAGTCGTTTTAGTGACTTCCATGTTTAGGCAGATCATCAAGTGGTATGGATATTGTGTCGCTCCAGTCTCATCATCCCTGTGTTCCCATCGTGATACACCAGTTCGAAGTCGTTTTAGTGACTTCCATGTTTAGGCAGATCATCAAGTGGTATGGATATTGGGTCGCTCCAGTCTCATCATCCCTGTGTTCCCATCGTGATACACCAGTTCGAAGTCGTTTTAGTGACTTCCATGTTGCGTGAGGCAAATGGTGTCCAGGCGCAAGTTCCTCCCACAACTCGATCCAGGGGACCTGCGTCAGTTCATTCCATTTTTCAATGCAGCTTTTTCCTGGACTAGTCTGTGGGGTCTGTTTTGACTTTAATAAACTTCGCCTAGATGTCAGTCTTGTGCACTGCACCTAGTGTTCAAACATAAGGTGCTTTGGGCTGCTCACCTGTTTCTCTCTGTCAATTTCTGATGAAATTCTTCTTCGTGTCTCAGATAGTGCTGCTTCACTTATGTGGTATTTATTTCAGTTGCAGCAGGTTTTAGGCACCCTTTAACTATCCAAACCGCTTCGTATCAATAAGTTTGACATGCCCAGAGTTTTTTTCAAACTTGCTCAGTGTACACAGCTGCTGAGAAACACAAGGCGAGTGCTGACATTCGGAGGACATCTGGCTGTGTTCCCCATGTTGTGCTAGTCAAATTTTCAGAAGATAATTATTTCTCGCATGTATCTTCCATTTTGTTTCCTGATAGTGTAGGAAAGTGTGCGATCCAATTTTACACCCAGGTATTTGGGAGCTGTGCATGTCCTTGCCATTTGATCTGTTGTTTTCTTTGTATCTGAAGAGGGGGGGGGGGGGGGGGGGGGTTGTTTAATGCCCACAATGAGTGCGCTCCGAAAAGGGGATCACATCAATCCACATCTCGTCAGCATGGCTGCCTTGAAAACAGCCTGTTTCCAGGGAACGCTACATGGAAGTGAAATTGTGGTCCTGGTCAGTGTATTGTGATCCGGATACATCGTCCTGGTCAGTGCCTGACTAGGCTAGCCTCTCAGTTCCCCTTCTGAAGGGGTGGAAACAAGTTTGGGTCTCTCTGGGGTGACAGACAAGGTAATGTGTTGGTGTACACATACATGAGTTCTATAACACATTAACCAACATTTTACTCTAAACATGTTTTTATCAAGGACCGGACGAACAACACAAGGACAGTGAATTAAATTAATTAAACAAATACCTGTGTAGAGTATGAAGCATATTCAATGATTTCATGTGTACACAATTAGATTGATACATATTCAATGATTTCATGTGTACACAATTAGAGTGATACATATTCAATGATTTCATGTGTACACAATTAGAGTGATACATATTTAATGATTTCATGTGTACACAATTAGAGTGATACATATTCAATACACACAAGAAAGCCATTCTAGAGTCCACATTTAGCTTATTCTCATTATGTGTGGGGCACAAATACAATTTAAAAGTAGCAAATGAGTAAAATTGTGTTTATTGCAGTAAAGTAAGGGTAATCCCACAGCTGACACTGTTGTCAGGGATGAAGTGTTGAGACTTCACTGTATAGGGTCACAGCTTGATTGTGAGGTCAGGTGGCCAGTTTGGTTTCTCGCTGCCTTTCCTAACAGTGAGCCAGGTGCTCAATTACAGCTGGGCTGTGCCTATACCGGGACTTGAACACCGTACCTTTGCCCTGAAAAGCGAGTGCTCTAACACTAGACCAATCAAGACACTTATTGCAGTAGCTAGAACAGAAGCAAACAGGAACAATATACCATAAAAAATCAAAGTGCATAATAGTAATTTGTGCGTACAGTAAACCAAGAAGATTCTTCCTCCAATCATCCGAGAAATCAGTACTCTTATTCCTGTGTCATATCGAGGATATTGTTTCTAGACCTTTCTTACAAAACCAGAAGCCTGCTTCCACACTGATCAGGCTTATGACATATGTGAATTGTGCCATACCAAGAGTTGGAGAGAGCTCTGTCCTAGTTGGTTACAACACAACATGCTCTCAGTGTGGTAGTGTTGCTATTCTCATCTCTGTTTCACACACACACAGCCCTCAGAATATCTGAGATGATGCCATTGTCCATTTGGGAAAACTCAACACACATACAAGTGAAGTTGTCATGAATATGTATTGAACATCGTGACATTGTTTTAACCAAATTTTCAATCACACCATCAAGCTGGTTTTCAGTTTAGCTTATGTCCTGGATACAAAAACAATGTTCAAGTGCCATCTCTGCATCAAAGGTCTTCTGCAATGGATCTCCCGTGTACTCTTATCTCTTGCCGTAATGGTGCAATCTGACAGGCTTTTGCCAGTCCATCTCCTGATGGTATCCACCCACTTAAAACATTGCTTGCCTCTTGAACGGCTGTTTCCCAGCCTATCCTCTAGTATCGTCTTCAACAAGGAGGTTTGTCGTGTTATATGACCAAAATAAATATTACTTTGACTAGTGTTTTTCACAGTTTTACAGCAACTCATTGGGAATTATATTGATTGAGAATCAGTAAGAACAAATTTGTAGTGTTCTTAAAATGGAAAACGCTCACCTCTACATCAAATATTTCACAACACATGAGAAATGTCAGTGTCAATGCCATACGTTTGCATATTATTTGAAGGCATACACTAACATTAATCTGGCACATATATATTACAATGGGGATAAAAGAAAGTACCTTATTTCGCCAGAGTACTGGTCACTGCAGACTGCTAGAACATCTATTCCGACTAAAGATCTCATACACCGATGAATATGCCCGCGGAACAGGGGGGCCAGAATCCTAAACACATTCTACAGGAATGCCTACTCTACAGAGAAATACCAGACTTGGCCAGAGGGTGTTGAGCTGAGACAAAAGCTATGGGGCAGCCGCTCTGACCTGGTGAAGACTGCAGACTTCATCATGGCAACTGGCCTGCAGATATAAACATGACCTAAGATCCTGATCGGAAAGAAAATTTAGGCGACAAGGGTCTGTCGCGCCAACCACTCGTGAGCACGATGAATAACATTTTAAACAGCAGAAAATAAGTAAAATTGTGCTTCTTATAGTAAGGTATGGGTAATCCCATAGTAGATACTGCTGTCAGGAATGAAGTGTTAGCGACTTCACTGTGTGAGGCCACAGTTTGTTTATGGGGTCAGGTGGCAAGTTTGAGCACGATGAGTCGCATGTAAAGAGAATGGCCTCGTTCTGATTTGACCTAACCAGGTGGTGTATGGGCGGCTATGGAGGCAAGACCAAGATGAAGAGGGTCGCTTCCCATGGCTTGCTTTAAGTGCTAGTGGGCGAGGACACCCATGGCAAGGTGGGTCACATGATTAGCATGGTGAGTACTCTTGAGACCTGTCCGCCAGGTGGCTTTGTTATTTGAGACCTGGTCATACCAGCAGATCGTAAGGATGCACATATGGAAAGCTTCAATGCAGAATAGTCCAGGTATCAGGATGGGGACGACACGGGTTATGTAAATTCGTAACTGGGTTTTCAGTGAAAGCCACTGCTCCTTCTTTGTTCGTTCTTAATCTCCCTCCCCAAGGGCTTTGCAAGTAGCAGGATGTTGTATCATAGTTACAGCTTGACTGCGATATTTGCACCTTTCGGTCTGACACATTTGACTTAAGCATGCATTTTTAAGTACCGGGTTAGCCTTCCCTCTTCGATCCCTTCTCCTTAGCCAGTCTGCCCTGTTGCAGCCTGTTATCCAGGATCACCGCGTGGAGGTGTAGAAGGGTCTTGGCAGCTCTGGTTCGCTGGCCCTGACGCTAGCAGTCAGCTATGAGTTGCTGACCACTGCAGCTCATACACCACTCAGCATCTTGATCCCATCCTAGTTCTAGACCCGATGCAGGTTGTTTATAGAGGCAGCATCCAGACTGACTCTTCGAATGATGTCCTGGTGGCTTCGTGCGTTGGAACTTTGTTTTCTGTCCAGGAAAATGAAATCCTCAGCGAAGTTGATAATGGTTGCCATCGGCAATAATCCCTGTCGTTGTAGGTCTGCGGCCAAGGTTCTGTATCTGTGTCCTTGAGATGTGGAGGCCTATTCCAGATGCAATGTCTTCTAGGTGCTGGTTTTATCAGTGCTTGAGGGTGGGAGTCTGGTATGAATACGTCATCTGTGTAGTCGAGATCAGTCACATACAACTGCCCTAGGTTCCAGTTTATGGCGTGGTAGAGGAATGTTAGGTCGATGACATATACCAGCCAGACACAGGCTGATAGAGAATGTTTTAAGGCATATATGTCCACAGAGTCAAAGGCAGCCTTGAGGTCGACGTAAGCAACATGGAGCTAACAGATGAATTTCATTAGTAGGCGAAGATCCATGATTTTGTTTTGCATTCGCCTTATTTCTCTATTCCCCAAGGCGTTGCACTGTGGTTTTTATTTTGCGCCTGTCGGCCCAGTGCATCCGACTTCAGCATGCATTTTATGTAAGGGCCTGCTTCCTCCTGCATTTTCAAAGGGTTTGCTTCCCCGGGGTAACGGCCGGTATCTGTGATGGGGATCGAACCCAGCACCTTCTGGTTGTGAGCCGTGTCACTTAACCACTAGCCCACGCCGTCCCCCGAAGACCCATGATGAAATGGATGGTGGAACGACAGGCAGTTAAGCCAGACCGCTCTTTTCCATAGAGATTGGATGAGGGAGAGCAGTATTGTGGGCAAAGACTTGTCCGGGGAAAAGACATTTATGTGATAACCTGTAGCTGCTACATTCGGAGTGGTCTTTTCTTTTTTGTACAGTGAGATGATGATAATTCTGTCACTCAATGAAGCAGGAACTTGTGCGGTAGACCAAATTGTTGCGAACAATTGGTGCAGGGTGACGTTCGTGGGGTCACATGCATATTTAGGTATAAGCCAATGGTCATTCTTATGCTGGGTCAAAGATTTGGAAGCCCATCGTCGAGGACCATGCAAACGCAAGGAAGAAAGGAACAATTAAACAAGTTATGATAAAGAGGTTATTACGCAAGAAATCAAGAAAATTTAAAGTTTGACTGTGAAAGCACAACATTGCTGTCTCAAAATCTACATTATGGAAGACTGTAAGTTATGCAGGTTCCCTTTTTCGTTAGTATACAGGCTGAACAAATTTCATTTATGAAAATTCACACTTAATAGATACCAAAAGTAAGTATTTACGTGAAAAGAAATGCTAAGAGAATGTTATGGTATTGTGTGTATAGACGAAACCTGGTCAGTTCTCATCACACAAGTAAAAGGAATTGGCAGAAATTTTATGGACTGATGAAAAGAAATGCAGCAGCAGGCATAATGGACTGTTGAAGAATGCTGAACTCATTAAAAAAAAAAAGAAGCTTGTGTGACTTTATTCACATTACTGGGGTAGTCGAGGGGGTTTTAGGCTGAGGACTACAGGTTGCTTCGTCACTGCTGTTGCCACGTTGTATGCTGACTATATTTGTTTATTTTACACCCAACAGAAAAACAACATAGGTCTTACAGGAAATTCGATATGCTGCCCTCCTTTGTCAGCAGGCAGTCATCAAAACCATTCGGCCATGCGCTAAACTCATTTTAATTTCAGAAACAGCATTTCTATCATATATAAATGAAAGGCCATATATTTAGAAAGTCCCTACATACCTAGCCTGATAATAAATAATGCATCATACCAAAATGCAGTGACACAAGAGTTCCTCTGTAACAAGTGCGAAGGATGAAATAAAGGTGTGGCGACTTCTTCTGTCCCTACATACCTAGCCCAATAATGAATAATGCATCATAGCACACAATACAGTGACACAATAGTTCCTCTGTAACAAGTGCAAAGGATGAAATAAAGGTGTGGCAACGTCTTCCGTCCCTACATACCTAGCCTAATAATGAATAATGCTTCATAGCACACAAGAGTTCCGATGTAACATGTGCGAAGGATGAAATAAAAGAACACATTCAATTTAGCGAAATGTACATCAAACCTGAATTATTGTCCCCATGTGAAGGAGACGCACAAAACAAAGACATTTCATATTGGCAAGATAATCCAGGATCATGGTTATAAGTATTTGAGACTCCTTTACCAATCATACATACTCTTTGTATACTTCTTACAACAAATTTGAGGGGATTTAAATGAAAACCTTAAAAGTGGCATTGATATGAGAAAAACCATGCCTTTGTATTGTCACTTGTTAATATGGTTGCTAAGGATGTCAAGAGTGTCTTGCACGTGCCGTCACGGTGCAGACGAACAACAAGATCTCATAACTGCAGTTAAAAGATGCCTGCCCCACTATTGATATGCAGCAAAGAGGAGCATTGATCTGTTTTCCCATCGGCG
Source organism: Ariolimax columbianus (assembly GCA_036924085.1). Classification (NCBI taxonomy): domain Eukaryota; kingdom Metazoa; phylum Mollusca; class Gastropoda; order Stylommatophora; family Arionidae; genus Ariolimax; species Ariolimax columbianus. Next base: position 40,283,428 of record JAVGWX010000018.1, read on the forward strand.
AATGAAGGTCCAGTTTGTTGATACATACCTTTCATTCACAGTCAATCGGCGATTATCCATTACGAGACAGTCGACGACCGCAATTGACTTTGGGGTCACAACTCGATGTGCCTGACCCGGTCATGAACTGTGTGTCACAGAATGCCTGCCATTTCGAAACTTCCTACTCCACTCATAAACTTGCTGGAGTGAAAGGCATACATCACGGCATTGGACCTTCATTTGTTGATAAATTTCTATAGGTTTCACCCCTTCGCTGCTAAAAAAAATGGATAACAGAACGCTGCTCCTCTTTGGTGCATGTCAATATTGGGGCGGCCATCTTTTAACTGCAATTATGACGTCATGTTGTTCATCTGCACTGTGATGGCATGTGCAAAGCACTCTTGACATCCTTAACAATGGCAGAAAAAATTTGCCTGCAGTATGGTTTCTGTATACTCACCGGTGTATTCGTTGTGTTAACACCAGTTTTTTCTATAGAAACGGCTGAATCGAAAATAAGACCACTTCTGTCCACCCCGAAAAACAATACAATGGCAATTTTGACTTTGAACAACTATTAAAAGATTTCTTCTATTTCACATGTATTTTGAAGGTTATCCCATTATTACGGGTGATGGAAGTAAAATTGATGCAACAAGGTTTTAGTCTGTTTATGTAGATGTTATAAATACGTTTCTAGTGGAAACAGTTATGCTGATATGGTTAGGAACACTATCAGTGCATGTGGTAATTTCATGTATTTACAAGACAACTGGCGTATAAAAAAATTGGTAATTCTAAATGTCTGTGATGCGATTTTTAAAAACGTGTAAATTAGAAGGGTAAGGTAATCCTACTTAAAGGATTGGCTTTGAGGGCTAGAGCGGTTGGATGTAGGTATGAAATGGGACTGGGGTGGGCACAGGCTGCGCTGCTAGGTGATGGGCAAGCCAAAACTCAGAATGTGGCTTCAACTTTCTTATGGACTGGGACAGAAATGTGGAAGTGCAATGGCAATTAGAAAGATTTTGCCTCTGAGGTGATAATTTAATTAACGTGCAAGATTTACACATGAGTTATACATTTTTGTTCGAGCTTGGAATGTCGTTTAGGTCATGTGTCATTATTTTTTAAACTTAGTTACCATCCCGGTCCACATACAAACGCCAAAATCGGACAAGTTGTTGCAACCCGTTAATAAAAAAAATTAGACATCTCCCAAAACCAGGCACGCACAGCTGAATTTTTGGGGTGGGTATGTTCTTATGCATATACTCCATAGACTGGTGCATGTTTTTATTGGTCATAATGATGTGCCCATGACTCATAATCAGTGACAATTCGGCAGATAAAAACAGTAAGCATCGCCTTTCTGTTCATATCGCGACAGAGATTTTTTCGCACAGCAGAAGATCAACATATCTGTGGTCAGCTCAAGCTGCTGACTGTACCTCAGTCACACACCTCAACACTAGAGTGGTACCTGGGTCAAGCATTATAGGACCACTGTTTGTGCATGAAACTATAAAACTAGCAACCTCACTATGTAAAAACCATTTGCAACTGAGACTGCACTGCAAAATATAGATTCAGGATCCTCTTCTTCTTCTTCTGTGTTCGTTCCCAATCTCCCGCTACCAAGCCCTGAACAGGGCTTTGCAAGTAGCAGGATGTAGTCCGAAGAATGGAATGCGTTGTGTCGCTAGTTTACAGTTTGACTGCGATATTTACACCTTTCGGTCCGGCGCATCCGTCTTTGGCAGGCAGGATCCTCTAAAAGCTGGTTATGGTAAACTGAATGTAGTAATAAATCTTTTTTTTTGTGTTTTGGATTCACCTTATTTCTCTATTCCCCAAGACGGTGTTCGTTGCACTATGTTTTTATTTTGCGCACAGTGCATCTGACTTCATCATGCATTTTGTGTAGAGACTGCTTCCTCTTGCATTTTCTAAGGGTTTGCTTCTCCGGGGTAACAGCCGGTGCTGTGACAGGGAACGAACCCAGCACCTTCTGCTTGTGAGCCGTGTCACTTAACCACTAGATTTTCAGTCAGAGGATACCAGACCTTCCGACTTGATAGAGAAGGTCACAAAGGAGGTGTGCTGATACTGACACGTAACTACATACCAAGTAGCGCAGTATCTGTAAATCACATCGGACAAGCATAAATTGTAGGAGTCGACATAATGACACAAAAAACGAAAATCCATATCTTCAACCTGTATGGCCCACCCAACAAAGACCTGTCGCTCTCGAGTATGGAAATCAAGGACTCCAGCTGCCTAGTGGTTGGAGACTTTAACAGTCACTCGGAGAGATGGGGATATCCAGACACAGACAGCAGAGAGGATGAAGTGGGAGATAGACAAAAATCTCTATCTTATCAATAGGCTGGACAGTCCTAGCTTCTATTCCAGAAGATGGCATACCATCTCCACTCCAGACCTGGCCTTCTCCACAGGGGATATCCATCACAAAATAGATCGTCAGGTGCTCGACCAATTGGCAGATAGCGACCACAGGCCAATTAGGCTAGATATTGATATGGAGGTAGGCCCCCAGGAAATAAAACCGCTGCCACGTTGGAACTACAGATGAGCCGACTGGGACAGATTTGCAATGCTGACAGATGGACTGTGTGAAACCATCAACACACGAAATAACAATATGAAACCTATGGTGGAAAGCCTAAGCAAAACAATACTGCAAGCATCCACCGAGACCATCCCAAGAGGGGCAAGGAAAAATTACAAGCCATATTAGAATCATGAACTGCAGAAAGCTGAGGATGAAGTCTCAAATGCTAGGAACATGGCAGAGAGAGAGCAATCTATTGAAGCAAAGATCACCCTCAAGGCCATCACTACGAAATAAAAAAGAACACTGAACCAAATAACAAGAGACAGTTGGAAAAACAAAAACAGAAAGCCTCAATCTAGATAAAGAAGGGAACAAACTATGGAATTTAGTCAGAGCCATGAATGATGAAATACCATCAAATAAATAAATTACCACCAAGCAGGGTGACAACATGCTTACCGGAAAAAAGCAGCAAACGCTTTTATAGAACATTATGCCAGAGCAAACCACATTGATGTCCCTACAGACAGGCACACAGACATAAGTGAAGAACAAAAGAGCCACGACAACATTAAGATGGCACCAGAGGAGCACATGATGGCAAAACTAACAATGAATGAGGCCATGATAACTTTAAAGAAAAAGAAATCGCCCGGAAAAGATGGGGTAACAAATGAAATGCTGATGGGGCTGGGCCAAACAGCAAAGAGGAAGTTACTGTCAGTCCTGAACCAAAGTTGAAAAAGGGGAATTGTACCGCAGGCTTGGAACAATTCTATACTTATACCAGTACCAAAGAAAGAAAAAGATAGAACAGATCCAAATGGATACAGACCTATCAGTCTACTGAGCTGTGTAGGTAAACTGATGGAGCGCATGATAAACACCAGACTGATGTGGCACCTGGAAGCAAAACACATATTAATTCCACAGCAATCAGGATTTAGACAACACAGATCCACTGAGGACCAGATCACTCTCATAGCCCAGGAAATAGAGGATGCTTACCAAGAGAAAAAGCATACAGTAGTGGTTTGGGTGGATTTAGAGAAGGCATTTGACAAGGTGTGGAAAGAGGGACTTAAAGTCAAGCTACGAAGAAGTGAAGTATCTGGAAAAATGTACAGATGGATCAGCCACTACCTCGAAAACAAAACAGCCAGAGTCCAAGTACAAGGGCAGATGAGCAAAAAGGTGACACGTGAGCAAGGAGTACCCCAAGGGGGAGTACTGTCACCCACACTTTTTCTGATGTATATAAACAACATCATAGAGAATATACCAAGAAGAGTCTACAGCTCCATGTTTGCAGACGATCTGGCTATGTGGACCTCTGAAGAAAATCTCACCGTAGCAAACAATCGGATGCAGCAGGCCCTAATATCGTTGGAGGAGTGGGCGAACTCATGGCTGGTCAAAATAAATGAAGAAAAAACAACATGTACGATATTTTCCCTTTCAAAATAAACCACAGAACACCAAAATAAGTCTTAATGGCAAATATCTGCGGCTAAACGACAACCCAAACTACTTGGGTGTCACATTTGATCGGCGCATGACATGGAAAAGTCAGATCGAGAGAAACCGAATGAGAGCAAGACAAAGAATGGCAATCATGAGGAAACTTGCTGGCACAAGCTGGGGAGCAGACGAAAGAATACTGAAGAAACTGTACACTGGAAGAGTGAGACCAGTTCTCGAGTATGGCATTGCGGCATGGACAACAGCAGCAAAGGCGAACTTGATAAAATTAGCAAACTTCAAAACCAAGCCATGAGAGTTATAACAGGAGGCATGAAGTCAACGTCAAATGTAGAACTGGAAAAAATTACAAATCTGCAATCCATGACCGATAGAAGACCGACAGCAGAGCCCAGCAGAAAGTAGAGAAACTCAGAAGACTGACAGACCATCCAATACATCAGAGACTAAATAGATTTGGAAAAGGGAAACTAAAGCGGAGAAACTTTGCAGAAATAGCCAAAGCAAAGATGAGCGAAGACGCTATGAACACCATAACAACACGAAAGCCCATCCCTACTGTACACAAACCCACCTGGAAGCAGCATATCATTCCAGAGATAGTAGAAAATATACCAGGTATTGGAAACAAGAATAGCCAGACTGAAAAAGAAAGAAGAGACATAACCCTGATGCACATAGCGAAAAACTACCCAAGCATGGACTGGACCCATGCGTACACCGACGGTTCTGTAACAAACACAACACAGAATGGAAGGGGAGAGGTATTTCTGAGCCTACCAAATGGTAGAAAAATAACACTGTCAGTGGCAACTGGAAAATTCTCAAGCAATTTCAGAGCGGAGGCAGAGGCACTGAAGGCTACAGTAGAAGCAATGCTGACAGGCGAAAACAATGAAAGCCAGATAGTCCTGTTTACAGATGCCCTGTCCGTGGTTACAGCACTAAAAAGCCAGAAAAACACTGAACTTAATGATTTAAGAACAGTACTCTGTCAACTATGCCAGCAGCCCGCACCAAAAAGAGTAGTGGTACAGTGTGTTCCATCCCACTGTAACATTCAAAGCAACGAGGAGGCAGACAGACTGGCAAAAGAAGGTGCAAGACTATCACAACCAGATTCTAGTGTGACCTACGAAGAGTCCAAAAGGTTTATTAGGGACAGATACATGGCCAAATGGGAAACAGAGCATACTGGATACACAAAAAAATGATGCCTATTACCAGTTGAACAGAAGAGAGCAGGTCGTGGTCTTCAGACTCCGCACAGGCCACAACAGACTGAGGTACCATCTATTCAATAAACTGAAGATAGGTGGCACTGACGAATGCACATGTGGTACAGGGAAAATGACCGCTGAACATCTGCTGCAAAATTGCCCAACATACAAGGACCAGAGAAAGCACATGTGGCCATCACCAGTGCCAACACTAGACAAGCTCTATGGCAGTGTCGACAGCCTCAGGATGACAGCTGCTTTCTTCGAACAAATTCAAGTTGATGTCTGACAGCGTACGAAGAAGAAGGAGAAGACTTAACCACTAGCCAATGACGTCCCCTGTAATGAATCTATACTCTGCTATCTGGTAAAAAGAAGTCAAGATCCTGTTAACACGCCAATGTGGTATATTGGGAATGTGGTGTTTGGCCCATATTTTTCTTGACCAACGGCACACTAGGGGTCATATGGTCAAAATCACGTCGGCCACCTTTACTTTCCCAGATTATTCTGGCACCCAATTTTTCAGGCTGGTCAACCTCAAGAGTGATTTATCTATCTGTTGTCTGATCCTGGTTTGCCTTTTGGCGTCAGGTGTATAAGTGACATCTAGACAGTGCCTGGTGTGCGCTTCGTATAAGGTGGAACTGGCTGCCTCGGATATTCCATCAACCCATCTTTTACGAGTTCGGCCTTCAGCTCTGGTACGGCTGTGTTTAAGTGTTAGAGCCATTTGTGGGATGCTGTCGTAATATGTGGCCAAACCACTGAATTTGCTGTTTTCTAATGAAGTCAAGCATTAGTGTCCATCTGCTTCCTGATTTCATTGTTTCTGTCCCATCTTGTGGAATTTAGCATTCGCCTCAGGCATTTCATTTCTATTGTTTCTATTTTTCTCTTACCTGTTGCTGTCGGTGTTCAAGTTTGACACTGGTAGCATAATGTAGGTATCAAAATTGTGTTGAACGGGTTTCTTTTTGTGCCAATCTTTAATAAATGCTTAAGGTTTTTTAAGTGCTCTGTGATAAAGCATGAGGGTGGGAACCTTGTATGACTATGGCATCTTCGCAGCCGAGGTTCGTTATAACGTATATTCCTTATTTTCTGGAAGCACATTATGGCGCTCCCCATTAAACCTTTCCAGTCCGGCCTAGTTTTCAGATGCGTGTCATTCACTGAATCAGACTTGTTTTGAATATCCATGGGTAAACCAGATACATGATCATTGTCGTGATCAAATAATAAGTAATTTCTCAGCCCATCTAGTCCTAATTAATAATAATAATGTTTGCTTAGGGGTCAAAGGCCCGTTGCGTCGAACGACCACTACCATGTCTAACCACTGAGGCTATGTTCATGCGTAGCGTGTCAACTGAAATCCCTACAGACTCCCCAGGTGGAGCCTGTACTCCACGCCCTCGGGATGAGAGCTGTGAGGATTAATTGTTGGACCAATATTTGTGTCAGGCTTTTTGTGTCTGTCCGTGTCTGACTACCTGTTTTTTTCGTGTTCCGCCCCCGAGACCTGTAGATTGTGTCCCCCTTCGTGTCAGGGTGACCCTAGCTGTGCTGAGAATACGAGGTTGGGAGAGGTATCGTGTAACCTCCGGTGGAGGGAGGCAGAAGGAAGGCAGCTTCAGTCCGAGGAGGGAGGTCCTTGAGAAGTTATAACCTGGACTGAATTCTGGGGTGCAGTTAAGCGGAACGTTTAACGCCACCTTGGACTTCTTTCCCATGGTTTAAGCCAGGCATTTTTTGTTTTTTTTTTTTTTTTGTTTTGCGTTCGCCTTATTTTTTCTAATCCCCAAGGCGGTGTGCGTTGCACTGTGTTTTTATTTTGCGCCTGTCGGCCCAGTGCATCCGACTTCAGCACGCATTTTATGTAAGGGTCTGCTTCCTCCTGCATTTTCTAAGGGTTTGCTTCCCCGGGGTAACGGCCGGTGCTGTGATGGGGATCGAACCCAGCACCTTCGGGTCGTGAGCCGTGCCACTTAACCACTAGGCCACGCCGTCCCCTTAAGCCAGGCATGAAATCCAGCGAAATTCAGCATTATAAACAGGATACCAATCAAAGCACATCAATTCTACAGATCAAAGTCCTTTATACTATCTGGTGAAGGAGTTGTGAAATATAATTCGAACAGGAACCAGCACTCAAAACCTCAATCGAGACCTTTGAGTCTAAATGTTATAGAAAGGTCCTCCATTCGATAAGAGTTGGTCATAGAGTAGAACTGGTTCATAAATTCAAAAGACACAACGGTTTTGAGAGATGGGTAATGGAAGGTATGGTGCCGGACAAGAGAGGCAGACCAAGAAGGCGATGTAAATAAATGCTTGGACGCGATCTTGGAACAGACTGGAGATTTGACAAGAGATAAGAGTTTCCTTCAGACGGACTGTGATAGGAGCAACGTTCTGCAAGGGACATTCTACATAATGATTAAAAACATCAAACAAACACAGACTCAGTGGTCAGTCGTTGAATTTTCTTCAATTTAGATTTAAGTGGGCGATAAGGAAAATTTACTCTCACAAAGGGGAGGAAGACTAATGTCTGGTCAGGCATAACATACCAATCAGACATGTTAGGGTCAGGCAAAATATACAGGCCAAGACCCTCACCTCAGCTTCCTCGTAGATCTCCCTGAAAATTGGCTGTTTTCATGGCAGCCTGGTTAACAATGTGAAGAATTGACGTGATCCCCGTAGCAGTGAGCGACGTGCAGATAAAGCGAAGCATATCACAGCCGCTTGGAGGACCACGGCCCACCTTCATCAGTATTCTCGGGATGAGGAAAGCTACTGCAACCCGTCACTTAACGTCCTTTTCAGTGCGCACAAAAAGAGTAAACCTGCTCACTGTGGGCATTTGAAACAACAACGCTCACAAAAGTTATAAAAGTGGGCGCCAGGAAAAAAAAAGAGGTTGAAGAACACTGTTCTAAATATTAACGTTGTATCTAAGCAACAAAGCAAAACATAGATTTAAGTAGAATCGGTCTTTAGATTTAAGTAGAATCGGTCTCTAGATTTAAGTAGAATCGGTCTCTAGATTTAAGTAGAACCGGACTTTAACAAACGTTTTGTAGGTCATAACTCATGGAGCTGTAAAGGGTTAATTATTTCAATTTGGTTGTTCCTTTCAATATCTTTCCTTCTAGCACAATCTCAAATCTAATTGAGGATTTTCCTTTTGTTATGTCCATTAATTCAGCTTTGGTGATGTTTAGACGTGGTCCTTTTTTTGTGTGCTTGCTGTTTATTGTGTAAACCAGTTTTTGTCAATTATGTTCGTATACAGGCATGGGATCTTCCACATAACAGGGAGTATTTTCCCCTATTAATATTCTTGCTTGATCTTCAACACAAAACCTCATATCTTCTAATTGCATCTTTTAAACACCTTATGACTTTCACTTATCCCCTAAAACCCTTCAAAGTACTCTCCTTGTGACTCCACACACTTCTTCCATTCCAGAGGACCTGCCATTGGTGGAAGCATTTCAGGAAGGCCTCTTTGGGAATGGGGTACAGCTGGGTTGTCGCATTCCGCATAATGCCTTATTGTGACTCAAAACAGTTCCCTTTCAGCAATGTTCAGCTTGGCGAACAGCCATAAATCGCAAAGGAACCATATCGGGAGGATAGGGAGCCTAACAAAACAGAGGAAGTTTGTGTTTGGCCAAGAAAGTCTGAATCAGATGTGAAGAATGGGCAGGTGCATTGTCATGATGGAGCTGCCAAGCTCCTGTTGTCCACAGGTTCGGTCATTTGTGTCGAAAAGTATCACGGAGGTGATGGATGACTTCCGGGTAGTACTCTTTGGTAATGTTTTGACCTTATGGTGCGTACTAATGATGCACAACCCCACAGTAGTAAAAAAAAAACCGTCAACGTGACTTTGACATTGCGTCATTTAGTGGTTAATGAAAACCGATGAGTGTTCACTACACTCAACACTGACTGCCAGTGATTGACATAATCTGTGGGCAGGAAAAAAATTAACGCATGACGGTCCCCTATATCGCTCTGTCGAAGGACAACACCCATGCTTCATTTGTTTCCGCAGAAAAAAAATTAAGGTCTGATACTTTTTGAACACACCCCGTGTATATGAAGATCTAGTGAAAGGACATATGCTTGTTTTATCTTTTAACATCAATGCTGTGTTACTAGTCATTAATCATTTGTTGCCAATACAAATTTCATTTGATTATTACGGAGAAGTTCAATTCACTAAATGATTGTATTATATCTACATGTTGGAGTCTGTCGAATGTCGTTGTGTGGTCAGTGAAGCATAGATTTTGATCTCGAAAGATCTTTTTATTTTTATTAAAGTTATCTGAACTGAACTAATCTGTCTGAACTGAACTAATCTGTCTGAACTGAACTAATCTGTCTGAACTGAGTAACAAGAGCAACTTCTCATTGTGGAATGCTGGGAAATGGGAGAACAGATTAACTGACAAAGGAGGGTGCTGCAGACGAGCAATCAGACGTACTAGTTATCTACCAACCAGAGGCACATCCTCGGGATCCACTGGCACGACACGATTTTCAACAGTGAAGTAGTTCGGCGTACTCAGCTTGCAGGCATTGCCTCAACGATTGATCGCCATCGCCTCTCCCTCTTCGGTCACCTTGTTAACCTTTCCAGGAAAATTCCAGCCCATGAGATGCTCCAGCAGACTGTGGAGGGCGAGGGATGGGAATAGGCTGTGCTCATCCTGGAGACATCCTTACAACACCTAACTAAAACAGATTGCCACCTCCCCAACAGAACTGCAGGCTGCCTGAGATGTGGCCGTCAGATGTAGTCAACCAACACGATGGGACCTGGTCACGTAAGCGTACTATTGTATTGATTTGTTTAAAAAAAACACAGACAAGAGCTTACTGTTGTGTTTAGGCCTCAGAACAGGACTCAACTAACTCCACTGTCACATGTACACAAAATTGAAGATTGGCAACTCCGCCATGTCTACACACAGAGATGCACCAAAGACCACAGAGGGATTAAGATCAATCTGTATTTCAGAGGAAATGGTTTATAAAAAATTGGAGGGGTTGAAAATTGATTTATTTCCAGGGCAAGATGGTATTCATCCAAAATTGCTGTTTGAAATTAGAGACCAACTAGCAAAACCATTGGATATAATCAATTGGGATTGAAAAAGGGATTGTTAGTGATCTACTTATTCAAAAAGGGCAAAAAAATCAGATCCAGCAAATTATAGACCAGTGAGTTTAACTAGCATAGACTGTAGTTTGTTAGAGTCATTAATCAAAGTAAACATTGTAACATTAGACAAGTTTAATTTAATTAGAAATAATCAGCATGGGTTTACTAGAGGGAGATCGTGCTTAACAAATCTATTAGAATTCATGGAGTAGGTTACTAAAATCATAAATAAAGGGGAGCCAGTGGATGTTATTTATCTTGATTTTTTTAAGGCCTTTGATAGAGTACCTCATCAAAGATTATTAAGAAAGTTAAAATCACATGGAATAAGTGGGGAAGTTGCCAAATGGATTGAAAATTGGTTAAGAAGGCAGAGAGGGGGCATAAATAAGGAGTACTCTGAGTGGTGTGAAATAAAGAGTGGAGTGCCACAGCGCTCAGTTTTGGGACCAATTTTGTTCTCGATATATATAAACGATTTGGACATTGATATCAGATTCATGATTGCAAAATTCACTGATGACACAAAACCATGCAGTAGTGCCTCATCTAAAGCACAAGTGGATATATTGAGGTTGAATTTAGATAAAATTCGAGAATGGTCTGTGAGCTGGCAAATGGGGTTTAATGTAGATAAATGTACAGTCATCCACATGGGTAGATCCAATATGGAACATAATTGCAGAATAGGTGAGAAAAATATTAGAAAGTTAGATAAGGAAAGGGACCCAGGGGTTATAATAGATCATACAGGTAAAGTGAATGAGCAAGTCCAGGTAGCAGTGAAAAAGGCAAATGCAATGTTAGGTATGATAAAAAGATATATTAAATATAGGAGCAAAGAAGTGATAGTCAAACTACAAAAGCATTAGTCAGACGTAGATTGGAGTACTGTGTACAGGTGTGGAGTCCTTATCGTAGAGGGGACATAAACATGCTGGAAAGGGTACATAAAAGAGCAACAAAGATGATAGTGAAATTCCAGATTTACAGTTATGAGGAAAGGCTCAGAAAAACAGGCCTACAATGTGTAGAAAAAGAGAAGAATTTGTGGTGACAATACAGGTTTATAAGATGATCACAGGAACGGATAATTTAGATTATAACAAGTTTTTCAAAATACAACCACCTACAAGAACAAGAGGGCATAGATACAAATTAACTAAAGAAAAGTCCCGATTAGATATTAGGAAATATTTTTTAGTCAGAGAGTGGTGAATGCTTGGAATGCATTGCCACGGGAAGTAGTGGAGGCAGGGACAATTAATGCATTTAAGAATAGATTGGATACACATAGTTTTTAGAGAAAAAATTATGTAAAAGAAACTGGTTATTTATAGACTCTGCAGAGTCTTCTAAACCAGTATAAAAATGTTAAGTAAAGTTAAGACCGCAGAGCACATACTACAGAACTGTCCTGAATATGATGTATAGAGAATTATCCACAGACCCATAGAAACAAAACTGGAAGAGAAACTTTATAGACCTGTATGTGGACTACAAATGATGATGAAGTTTATACAAGACAACATTACAGATATAGACATTATATTTTCAAGTGAACGAAAGAAGAAGCGGATATAAGCATAAATATTGCATTAATTGTCCAACTTTTTCATCACAAATTGACAAAGTTCTTCCAAAGATTCAAGTTTGATTTTGTTGCATGATTGAAGCCCGATTATATAAACTCATAAGAATTTGCAGCAAGCACAGCATACTCAAGCAATACATGAACAACAAAATAAATGATATGATCACAGCTCAATCATGATTGCACAATTCTTTGTGATCCACAACATTTTTGCATGGTCAGATGAGAACTGTCAATAAATATACATTCGTTTCTGACCTTGTTTCAACAGCAGTGCGTGAACAAATAATTGAGATACTAATCTCGTAGAGATTCAACGTGTTCAACAACAAACAAGGTACCTTAAAATTTGAAGTTGCAATTATCATCTTGCAATCGGTGGACTAAAATGGCTATTCTGATAGGCTGAGAGCTGGCTGTAGTCGGTTAAGTTTCATTCTCTATATGTAACCCAAATAATCTTGTAATTTATTATAGCAACTTTTTACAGATTTTTGGAGCAAAAACTGCTAATTTTCACACATGAGCAGCAAAATACACTCAAACTATGGTATTTTGTACTGGAAACTTCATTCTTAATGATCATTCAATAGTTTGATATGATTCCAGGGCTTATTTGATCATTTTTAAATTTAGGGGTTCAACCTGCCCTTAACTTTTATTACTCAATCTTTTTTTGCATCTCGTTATGAACATAGAGATTTGGTCCTGGTCATGCTACTTTCCGAACCTATTAGATGTCCCACTCACACAGGAATACCTGTTTACGGGAAAGGCTTTCGGGAGTAAACCATGAAGAAAAATCCGCATCCTGTGCTATCTCCAGTCGTCTCGATAATGTCTTGACACTGGCCAAAGATAGCTCAGGACGAGAAAGTGAGGTTGACATACTGGCAAATCTTCCTCACTTTAATCCAAATTACAGCACAAGTCGCCCATTTCAGCGAACACAGCCAAATAGAAAGGTTTTCCACACGGCTGAACAGAGAGAGTGGTCTTCATCACACATGTTGGACATCAGTTCTAGATAAAAACATGTATTGTAGAACCTGGCTATTCGCACACAATTCTTCTTCTTCCTCGTTCGTCTTAAGACCTTGACTTCAATGACTAACGAAGGCAGCAGTCAACTTGAGGCTTTATGCACTTTCGTACAGCTTCTCGTGGAAGGACACTGGCTGCTGCCAACAGGTACTTCTTTTGTCGGTATACAATGGGGAGAACTACAAAATATGTTCTGCTGTGCCCCAGGTACAAAGGTTCGTAGTGCCAATCTTGAAGTTATTGTATTGATGACATCTCAGTGTCCTGTGCATAGCCGGAGAATTGATCACCTGATCTCGCATTGAGAGTTTGTGATGGGCATCGTTTTCTATGTGGCCAGGGTGGTTCTTTTTCTGGTTTGCTTTGTACGTGGTCCTGATGGGTCCTTTTTTTTTCATCGTATGTGGTTGTTGTATCACTCTGCTGCAGTGTTCCACCCTCTCTAGCGAGTCTGCCTGCCTCCTCGTTGCCTGGAACATTGCAGTGGACCGGTATCCACTGGACTATGCTTTTTTTTAAGCCCTGGAACAGACATTTGAGTGAGTCCTACAGAGCACCGAGTTCATTTTTGTGTACACATTTCATATCAAGAAGCTGTTCATATTGCCATGTGTACGAACGTCGAATCAATTTATCCACAAAAGATTAATCTAATTTATATTATTTGTGTAATTTGTTTTTGGCGTTCGTCTTATTTCTCTAATTCCCAAGGCACACCACACCACCTAGGGAATTAGAGAAATAAAGTGAACACCAAAACAAACCAAAAAAATTTTTTATCCACAAATAATGTAAATTAGATGAATCTGTTTCAGACCCCAAGACAAGGATGGCGGCGTGGGCTTGTGGTTATGTGACACGGTTCACAACCAGAAGGTGCTGGGTTCGATCCCCATCACAGCACCGGTTGTTACCCCGGGAAGCAAACACTTAGAAAATGCAGGGGGAAGCAGATCCTAACATAAAATGCATGCTGAAGTCAGATGCACTGGGCCGGCAGGCGCAAAATAAAAACCACAGTGCAACGCACACTGCCTTGGGGATTAGAGAAATAAGGCGAACTAAAAAAAAAAAAACTCAAAAAACCCCAAGACGAACATTTATTTAATAATACTTAACGCATAAGATGAATTATAAGAACTATAAAACCAATAAAAGTAAATGAAATAAATAAAAATATATTTATTATTTACTTAAAAACCTGTCCAAGGTTGCCTGGTTTTTTTTCCAGATTTTTCAAAATATTTCTAAAACGGTCAACAACATTATCATTGAATTTCTACCACAGTGTTGGGATGCCATTTTGTCTATCAGGTTCTGTGTTTTCTCTTAATGGTAACACAGTTTTTAAAAATTTTCCTCCATTTTGGGGTATATTTCATCTATATATACTATTAAAGAATTTTATTAGAAAAAGTTGAACGAATGTGGAGTTGTACGAATGGCTGGGTTTCACTTCACAGGTAAAGGTTCAGAAACCCCATTGGGAACAAAATGAAACCCGAGTTGTGGTCACAAGGTCTTCATCGGTGACGAATAACAAACGAGAATATCTAAAAATAAACAAAGACATGATAATGGATACAGATGTGAGACGACAGCCATAATTCGCCAGAGTGGCTGTCATGTGGGTTTCGTTCTGTTTCTATCACGGTGCAGTCTGTGAACCTTCACCTATGTATATATTTATAGATTGTTGACCTTCAGAACCGCTGTAGGTTCGATTTAATTATTTTTAGCTTTTATTTCTCAAGTCTCTTCGGCAAATCCCAGCCATGGGAAAACAATGTAAAAAAAAATAGATTTTTCTGGATTCAACATGGTAAAGAAAATGATTTTATAAGCTTGCGTGACAGCAGCTGACATTAGCAATAATTTTCAGTGGCCTTTCGGAAAGTAAATAATGCAATTACTTGTGCATTATTTCCCTTAGTTATATAATGCATGTCCTTTTTTGTGCAAATTGGAGCATGAAACCTGTGCACTACAGTTAGCTTTCTTGCAGGAAGTCTGTGTAAAAGTTTGTATGTGCTCTTGTTGAAAAGGTGATTATGTGGTATTTTATTATATGTGTTGAAGTTGCCAACTTCATGCACACCACTACTTAGTTGCATTTACAATACTGTACGGTGCAGAGATCTTTGCACTTCAATTAAGGCTAGTTATATAAATTATATAGCAAAAGGCATGAGATGCACAGTAGTTTCATTTTCTATTCTGTTACTAAGAATCAACTTTGCCGCACGCTGCACTGCATTATCTGTTGCAGACAGATTTACATAACATTGTATTACATGTTGCAGACAGACTTAAACAGCACTGCATTATCTGTTGAAGAGAAACTTACATAATAGTACATTTTGTGTGTGTGTTTTATTTTGTTTTTTTATGCGTTCACCTTATTTCTCTATTCCCCAAGGTGGTGTGCATTGCACTATGTTTTTATTTTGCGCCTGTCGGCCCAGTGCATCCGACTTCAGCATGCATTTTATGTAAGGGCCAGCTTCATCCTGCATATTCTAAGGGTTTACTTCCTCGGGGTAACGGCCGGTGCTGTGATGGGGAGCGAACACATCACCTTCGGATTGTGAGCCGTGTCACTTAACCACTAGCCCACGTCGTCCTACAATATATGGTTTCACAAGATTTTCAATACAATCCAGGTGATGTAAACTTTCTCTAAAATGGTAAACTGACAAAAATAGTTCTCCCACCCCTGGTTTATTCATTGTCCATGATCCACATTAATAAAGCAATACTAGCATACAATAAGTTATATACATTAAATGAAAAGGTTGATTAAAGAATTCAACAAAAGCAATTACTATTAAGCTCACCAAGATAACATTATTTTTACATAAAAGGTATGTATTTTGAGACAATTGACCAGCTTGGTTCTACATTTAGACCAAAAATGTTCAGCATTCCATACCAACAGAAGCACCAATAAACCAGGATCATACTTGTCCGCCCACCTGCATAGGTTTTTTTTTCCTGAAACTTTAAAGGTTTTTTCACTCGGATACAGACCTAAAAGAACTAAGAGTGATACTCTAAAACTCTTTATAGCTTGTAATTCATGGCACTGGCCGGCAAAAACCTAAAAATGGCTGCCCGTTTCGGCTAAACTAAAACGGACCTCTGAAATATGCGTTTGGGTTTAGTGATTTAGTTTGTCGATTTTCTTTTTTTTTGTTTTGTTTTTTAAAAAGACTTTACACCATCGTTTTGTCCACGTCAGGCAGAATTGACGTTTAACTGTACAATTATTTCTAGTTGGTCGATTACAAATAGAGATACAAGATTTGAAAGTCTAACCATTTATTGCATTGATAGTTTGGCTTCAAGAATGCAGAAATGATTAATTATTTGATCAGCCTAATGATCACACATCCGATTCAGACTTTGACACATAATACAAAAGGCAGATGTATGGGAATTGATGTATATATCGGAGAAACACTCGACAGGTAAAACTTAGTAAGTACCACAAATAATGTTCTCTCCAATCTCCACATTAATGTTATTTACCACTTTGTACTAATATATATTCTTTATTATGAATACTTCATGTAATAGATAGTTTAATTATGTCTATGACAAACCGAAACAGAAGTCCCGTTTCAGCCTGCCCCTAATGATGCATATCGCGACCCAGATATCAGAGTTAAGAACGAGCGCCTCCAATCAGTAAACAGCTTCACTTGCCTTGGCAGCACTCTTTCCAGGGAGACTACTATTGACTCTGAGGTCAGTAACAGAATCTCCAAGGCCAGTGCTGCCTTTGGGAGGCTGCGCAACAGCTTTTAGAATCGGAGGGGTCTTAGGCTTGATAAAGAAACTCAAAGTCTACCGAGTCGTAGTGCTCCCCACCCTTCTGTATGCCAGTGAGACGTGGACTGTGTACAGCAGGCATGCTAGGAAAATAAATCACTTCCATACAAGCTGCCTCCGTAGATTGTTCAAAATACCGTGGCAGGATAGGGTACCAGACACCGAGATCCTCATGAAGACAAAAATGTCGAGCATCCACATACTGTTGCAGAAGACCCAGATTAGGTGGGCCGGCCCCACATCCCAGACAACCACATCCCCAAACAACTAATGTGTGGTGAGCTGAAAGAGGGCCTGTGTCAAGTCGGTGGCCAAAAGAAGCACTTCAAAGACCCCCTCAAAGTATCTCTGACACGCTTCAACATCGATGCAAACTCATGGGAATGCCTCGCACAGGACTGCAGGCATGGCGTAGAACCACCATTGCTGAGAAACACTGGGACTCTGAAGCACACAAAAAATGCACTTTGCGAAAACAACTGACCCTCACCATGTCCAACTCTGACCTTAAATGCTACATATGTGGAAGGGGTTTCCGTACCAGAATTGGATGATGCAGCCACCTCCGGACTCACCGGGAGGTGCAACACAAATATGTATGATTGTTGCTGTCATCATCGCTTGCGATGGATGACTATTATTATGTCTCTGACGATGTTTAGAACGTAATTTTAGCTCAATTTGTTCAATAATACTAACATTTATTTTGAATAAAAATTTAATGCACATAATTCTGACATTCTCGCACAAAATGAAAAACACAAATCTGCAAAATTGCTCAGGACTGGAAGGGGATAAACTATATCACAGGTTTAAGAGAGTTGTGATACAATTGGCTTCATCTCATTGCAATATTTTTGGATGAAGATGCTGACAGACTGTGTAGAGATATAACTTATGAAGAGGCCAAGAGGTTCACCGGGTGTAGATACAGGAACAAGTTGGAAGCACAGCACACAGGTCATCAACCAAATGATGCATATTACCAGCTCAACAGAGGTGAGCAGGTAGTAATCTTTAGACTCTGCATAGGCCACATCAGTGATACCATCTGTTCAACAAACTTAACAAAAAAACAAAACAAAAAAGGCGAAGGCCACCGTCCATCCCAGACAATGATTGCATAATTGATCTGCTAGCCCTATTTTTAGTAAGGATTAACTGCACTACTTTCTATCCTCACTCTCTTGTTTCAAACCGCCTGACCCCAGTGGCAAATCAAGGACAAGACGACTAGCAGGCGACTACGAGATGCAGGGAACACCGTATCAAGCACCAGTGCAAAAAAGATGGCGGAGTCCGGAGTCGAACCCACACCACCTAATCCCGATGCCAACGGCTTAATCACTTCGCCACGGAATCCTCAACAAACTAAGAATAGGACATACAGATGGATGTATCTACGGCCTGACAATATGACTGCTGAGCATCTGCTACAGTGGTGTCCAACATAGAGAATCAGAGAAAGCATGTGTGGCCATGACTGATACCATTCCTAGACAAGCTCTATGGAGGTACAAATAGCCTCAGGTTAACCCCTGCTTTCTCAAGATATATGTTCAAGTTGGCTTCTGAGAGCAAACGAAGAGGCCTTCATGAAATGCTTTTAACAATGGCGGGACCGCTGGGAGAAGTGTGTTCAGTCCCAAGGAGAGTACTTTGAAGGGGGTTAGAGTTTCAGACCTCCAGGTGAACAATTGTATTTTTTCCCGGCCAAAGATCTGATACATTTAGAACAGACCTCGTATATTTCTAGTACTTATTGGTAAAGTGTACAGGTTTTCATTAGTTGGTGGATGGGTTTTCAATTAGTCGGGCGTAAAGGTTGTCAATGAGTATAAAAAAGGTAATTAGTACAGAGGAAGTTGTCAATTTCTTCTCTTTCATATATGAATCAAGATGAAGTGATCTTCTTCTTCTTCTTCTTCTTCTTCATACGCAGTCAGACAGTAACCATTATTTTTTCGAAAAAAGCGGCGGTCATCCTGAGGCTGTCGCCACTGCCATAGAGCTTGTCTTGCAGTTCCACTGGTGATGGCCACATCTGCTCTCTCTGATCCTCGTATGTCGGGCAGTTCTGCAGCAGATGTTCAGCGGTCATTTTACCAGTACCGCACGGGCATTCGTCGGTACCACCTATCTTCAATTTGTTGAATAGGTGGTACCTCAGTCTATTGTGGCCAGTGCGAAGTCTGAAGACAACGACCTGCTCTCTTCGGTTCAACTGGTAATAGGCATCGTTTTTGGTGTAACCAGTATGTTCGGTTTCCCATTTGGTCATGTATCTGGCTTTGATAAGCCGTTTTGACTCTTCGTACGTCATACTAGTATCTGTTTGTGGTAGTCTTGCACCTTCTTTTGCCAGTCTGTCTGCCTCCTCGTTGCCTTGGATGCTGCAGTGTGATGGGACCCACTGTACCACTACCCTTTTTGGTGCGGACTGCTGGCACAGTTTGCAGAGTGCTGCTCTTTAGTCATTAAGCTCAGTGTTTTTCTGGCTTTTCAGTGCTGTGACTACGGCCAGGGCATCTGTAAGCAGGACTATATGGCTTTCATTCCTTTTACCTGTCACCATTTCTTCCACTGCCGCCCTCCGCTCTGAAATTGCTTGTGTATTTTCCAGTAGCGAATGACAGTGTTATTTTTCTGCCATTTGGTAGGTTCAGAAATGCTCCTGCCCCTCCGTTCTGTGTAGTGTTTGTTACAGAGCCGTCGGTGTATGCATGGGTCCAGTCCATGCTTGGGTAGTTTTTCGATACGTAGCTCAGGGTAGTATCTCTTCTTTCTTTTTCAGTCTGGCAGTTTTTGTTTCCAATACCTGGTATATTTTCTACCACCTCTGGAAATATATCCTGCCTCCAGG
The DNA here is from genome assembly GCA_036924085.1 of Ariolimax columbianus. Classification (NCBI taxonomy): domain Eukaryota; kingdom Metazoa; phylum Mollusca; class Gastropoda; order Stylommatophora; family Arionidae; genus Ariolimax; species Ariolimax columbianus. The sequence continues at coordinate 40,303,219 of JAVGWX010000018.1, forward strand.
TAGGTTTTTGTACAGTAGTGATGGGTTTTGGTGTTGTTAGTGCGTTTATGGGATCTTCGTGCATCTTTGCTTTGGCTATTTCTGCAAAGTTTCTCCACTTTAGTTTCCCATTTCCCAAATTGTTTAGTCTCTGGTGCATTGGATGGTCGGTCAGTCTACATTCAGCTACATTCAGTTAACATTCAATCTTATATAAGAGCTACATTCAGTTAACATTCAATCTTATACAAGAGCTACATCCGGTTAACATTCAATCTTATACAAGACCTACATTCAGTTGTTAGCATTCAATCGTATAGAGCTACATATAGCAAGCAATCTTATACAAGAGCTACATACAGATAGATTTCAATCTATCTACCTGTCTTTGGCAATGCTAGTGTTATGTGTTCTTCTCTGACTGGTATCAGGGGAGAAGGAAAGAACAGGTTCACTGTAGCTGCTCATGTATATAGTAAAAGACGACTAAATTGGGATGTGCATGGTCTAGCAACCTCATGATGTCAAACTAATTGCTTCAGAAATCACAACTGCCAGAATGTACAAAGTGCTTTGATGCACGGGCCTGTTAAGGGCCACGTGCAGTGCTGGTATTATGCTTTGTAAGTACAGAACACGGAAAAGGGAAAAAAATATAGTTACTGAACCAACCACTGTATAAAGAGGGCACCGCTCAATTCGGGCCCATTCTGACATCTGTGACAGTCAATGTATCAAAAATTAGTTTATGCTGACTCATTTATTATTATTTTTATGTCCTTGGCCAAACAGGTTCCTGACGAAGGACTCATTCTGTTTTCCTTCCCCAGTCATCACAGCTGACATCAGAGCACCAGGGGCAGAGTGCCGTGTGTTTGATCTTAAAGGTGTTCCGACTAATGGGCTCACAGGCAGAGGTTCACGTCTCTCTGACCTCAGAACTCGAGATGGACTTGGGAGGCTAGAAGATAAAGATGAACATTGCTCATATTTAATTAGATGGTACTGATGATGTTAATTAATGATTGTGATGAAGATTATTATGCATTTTGACAGCAGTGTATGGGCCAAAGGGCAGGAGCCCATAGGTCGCTGGATCAATAACCAACCAGCCAACCAACCGACAGCAGTGTACATACAAGGGGAGTTCAATTCAAACCAGGACTTTTTTTGCGATGGAAAAAAAATGTTTTTCAAGTAGTCAAAATGGCATTTGATTTTTGATATAATCTCCTAAAACGTTTATGTACTTATCCCAGCTTTTCAGTAATGCTTGAAAAGCTTCAGCATAGAAAGATTTGTCAGTATGTCTGAATCAATCCAGGACAGCCTGTTTCACTTCATCATCAGTGCTCAAATGCTGCCATCCCAGGAATTCTTTTATGGATCCAAACAGGTGGAAATCGCTTGAAGCGAGGTCTGGGCTGTAAGGTGTATGTGACAATACTTCCCAGTCCAGTTGCTGTAGATGGCACATAGTGCGATTAGCCATATGAGGCCGGGCGTTATCTTGCAGGATCAAAACATCCTTAGTGATCAAACCAGACCGTTTTTTCCACAGATGATTATGCACATCATTCAAAATGCGAATGTACTGTTCACTGTTGATAGTGGCACCACAGGGTAGAAAATCAACATCCAGGATAAGGCGTTCCACAATCTGGATATTCACAGGAATGACTGAAGTGTTGAGAGCCACTAATGTACGGCTGTCTTTAAAAATGTACACTATTCAAAATTTCTGCAAGTTTCACGCCTTCTTTCACAAGAAACTTCATCACAACATGTTCCATGCAAGCACTAATAGTGTTGTCCAGCATTTTTATTTATCTGTCACGTGACTGGTCCATGGCAAGCGGGCCACCTAGCAGTAATAGGACATAAGTGCCCCTAACTTATGATAGAAGTCCCAGCACGCTATAACTTATTCAGGTAAAACTGGAAAAAAATATATCCTGATTTGATTTGAACGCCCCTCACATATGAGTGGTTTCACAGATGAGAATAGGCCTACTGCCACACTGAAAACAGGTTGTTGTTGTTGTTAGTGCCACTTGTACTTGAGTTAGGTACTCTTGACGATGTTTGTTTGGTGGTGAGTTACAGTGGCACTCTTCACATCCATAGGCATACTTGAGAATATGGCGTGGCTTGGCTTTGTTTGTTCTCCATCTCCTGCTACCAAACCCTGAAAGGGCTTAAGTAGCAGAATGTAGTCCAGAGAACGGAATGCGTTGTGTGATAGTTTACAGCTTGACTACGATATTTGCACCTTTCAGTCCAACACATCTGACTTCAGCAAGCATTTTTTGAGTACCGGGTTAGCATTCCCTCTTCGATCCTTTCTCCTTAGCCAGTCTACCTTGCTGCAGCCTGTTATCCAGGATCACCGTGTAGAGGTGTAGAAGGATCTTGGCAGCTCTGGTTCGCTGGCCCTGATGCTAGCAGTCAGCTATGGGTCACTGACCCTGATGCTAGCAGTCAGCTATGGGTCGCTGACCCTGATGTTAGCAGTCAGCTATGGGTCGCTGACCACTGCAGCTCATGAGCTGCTCCATACTTGAGAATATGAACCAGAGCAATGTGAGGTTCCTCAGTAAGTTTATCACTATGAGGATCACAGTGTCAATCCCCACCTCATTAGCCAAACTGCCATGAAATAGCCCGTTTCCAGGGAGAGCTGCTGTTTGCTACAGAACTCATTCTGTTTCTGAACTTTCCACTTCACGTGAACACTTGCTGGAGTGACAGACATTTTTCATGGCTGTACTAAACCTTCAGGCTATCAAGAAATTCAAAAGGCTTCACTCCTCAACTGCTAATAAAAACACGGATAACAGAATGTCGTTTCTCTTTGGTCCATGTCACTAGGTGTAATGACCAACTTTAACTTTTACGTAAAAAAATGTCAGCGGGGCATTGTCTGTCGCTATTATCCAACTGAATTTACGTTTCACATCCAACATATTTTCAGTGTTTTAATCATAGATAGACAACCGGGCTGCCGTTGAAATCGGCTGAAAATACTGCTCTTTCGATTGTAGAGAGTTTCACTTCTGTCCTGCCAGGTAAAAACAATGGCGATTTTGAAATTTATTTTAGACATTTGCAAATGATTTCTTCTGTTTTCCAATTGAATTTGAAGATTCACCCATTACTGAGAATGGGGAAATTAAATTTTTTGCAACATATTTGTCTGGGATAGATCTATTTTTCCAACAAGGGATGCCAAAATCGGGTAAGTCTATATGTTTGTGCTGTTTTTTAACACTAATCGCCTTCATCTTCTTGTATCTCAGACACTGACACACACAACAAAAACAATAACACCAACAAGTTCTTTATTTATTTATGTCTCTACATACAACAAAATAATAACTATAGACCAACAAATAAAAAGGTTACATGCTCTCAAAGGCAACAACCTGAGTAAAGTGTGACGTGCTGAAAAAATCATTTCGCAGCGTAAAGGTTACGCAGGAACTAGAGTATCATGATACAATGTGTAGGACATTCTTAAAGTGCTTTGCAACAATACTGTCAACCGACATGAGAATACCACAGTGTTTCTAATTTCTATTGCAATTTTAAGCTTTCCATTTGAAGCCCCCTCCTTGCATAATATAACGGTCTAAGGCACTGATGCTATAAAAAACATACCTGTTGATGGAGTCCTTTCCCTGCCTGCTCATCTTATCATACCAGCAGGTCACCTGGGAGAATCTGCTAGGTTGTTTACGGATCAGCTGACAGGCTCTGTTGTTGAGTGTGTGGTAAACATCAGCGTCCACTTTGGTAGGAATGGTTCTGTGGAAATGAGGAAAGTAATATATTCAACAACAGAATACACATGCTCTTGATGTTGATGATGCCTGTATATAAGAGAGTAGGATCAAGACATAACTTCCCTTCTTTATTAATCGTTCCTCTTTTATTCCGTGGGTATTTGTTTTTGTCGAATGCCCACAATGGGTATGTTTACTCTTTTGTGCGCCTGAAAAGGGTGTTAGGTGACGGGTTGCGGTACTTTTTCTCACATTCCGAGTGTGCTGACTCAATTTCAGTTTATTCGTATGAAATACCTGGATGGGTCCATATAGGAGTTTTGTGGTTCATGCTACAAAAACCATTTAAATGGTTAAGCGGAGGCAGAGGCTCTGAAAACAGCAGTTAAGATTTTGTACCTACAGTTTGACTTGAGCGAATTGATGCCAATAGACACTGTGATTTATAGTGACCAAGTCGGTTCTGAAAGATATTTGTGGTGGGGAGGGTGATCAACGACCTTATCTATGCCCACGGGATTATTGTGATCTTGTAATGGATTCCTGGTCAGAACGGACTATCCGGAAATGACATGGTAAAAACAGGAGCCTACAAACAACAATTGGATAGACCCTGCAGTAACCAGACAGTAATATGAATTATTAAGAATAAAATCAGGGAAATCTCGATGAACAGGTAGACGGCGGGAACAACAGGTCACAGTGTATCGAGCAAAATGATAGAGTCACAAAGTAATGATGACATGTAGCAGAAGACGGATGTGTTGGACAGAAAGGTGCAAATATTCGCAGTCAAGCTGTAAACTAGCGACACAGCGCATTCCATTTTCCAGACTACTTTTTGCTACTTGCTAAGCCCTGTTAAGGTAGTGGGAGATTGAGAATGAATGCAGAAGAAGAAGAAAAAAAAATAATGACATAGATAAACTACATAGAAGAGATCTCAAAGTCTCATCGTTCAGTTCTGAACACGACACACCAGAGTCAATAGACACTTGAATCGCATAAATTATCAGCACCTGCAGACATTGGTTTCCCCCTGATGAAATAATTAGATACCTACTCATTGATTGCAAGGCGCTTGTAATCACGAAGAAAAGATTTTTACAAGCACTGCTGACAATTGCGAACACACTGTATGGAGCAGTGAAACAATTGAAGAAGTCTGGTCAAGTCATCCCGTAGCCGGTTAGGTCGTTGGGGTACACATGAAGACATCCTCACCACAACCCCACGTCATCCCTTTCTGTCAGCAATCGCTACCTGTGCCTCCTCTGGCTGGAGATTGGTCCATTCTTTTAATTTGTCCTCCCACCTCTTTTTTTGGGATGACCTTTTTGTTGTCTGCCTTGCACCTTTCCGGGCAGGATTGTATTTGCAAGACCATTTGATCTCGATATGTCTAAAGCGGAGAAACTTTGCAGAAATAGCCAAAGCAAAGATGCACGAAGAGCCCATAAACGCACTAACAACACCAAAGCCCATCCCTACTGTACGAAAACCTACCTGGGGGCAGCATATATTTCCAGAGGTGGTAGAAAATATACCAGGTATTGGAAACAAAAACTGCCAGACTGAAAAAGAAAGAAGAGATACTACCCTGAGCTACGTATCGAAAAACTACCCAAGCATGGACTGGACCCATGCATACACCGACGGCTCTGTAACAAACACTACACAGAACGGAGGGGCAGGAGCATTTCTGAACCTACCAAATGGCAGAAAAATAACACTGTCATTCGCTACTGGAAAATGCACAAGCAATTTCAGAGCGGAGGGCGGCAGTGGAAGAAATGGTGACAGGTAAAAGGAATGAAAGCCATATAGTCCTGCTTACAGATGCCCTGGCCGTAGTCACAGCACTGAAAAGCCAGAAAAATACTGAGCTTAATGAACTAAGAGCAGTACTCTGTCAACTATGCCAGCAATCCGCACCGAAAAGGGTACTGGTACAGTGGGTTCCATCCCACTGCAACATCCAAGGCAACGAGGAGGCAGACAGACTGGCAAAAGAAGGTGCAAGACTACCACAACCAGAAACTAGTATGACATACGAAGAGTCAAAACGGCTTATTAGAGCTAGATACACGACCAAATCGGAAACCGAACACACTGGCTACACCAAAAACAATGCCTTTTACCAGTTGAACAGAAGAGAGCAGGTCGTGGTCTTCAGACTTCGCACTGGCCACAATAGACTTAGGTACGACCTATTCAACAAATTGAAGATAGGTGGCACTGACGAATGCCCGTGTGGTACCGGGAAAATGACCGCTGAACATTTGCTGCAAAACTGCCCGACATACGAGGATCAGAGAGAGCAGATGTGGCCATCACCAGTGGCAACACCTAGACAAGCTCTATGGCAGTGTCGACAGCCTCAGGATGACGGCTGCTTTTTTCGAAAAAATTAAGGTTGATGTCTGACTGCGTACGATGAAGAAGAAGATCTCGATATGTGACTGTACCAAGCAAGTTTCCTCTGTTACCAAGAGGTCATTGAAGAAGACCTGTATCTATATATAAGAATGGCACTGGGCTGCCAAGAGCAGGCTTGCTCAGCAGCTATGGGATAACAATAACTAAGTGTGCTGATGAAGGTGGCCCTGGGTTCTCCACGCTGTTGTATTATGATTGGTTTCATCTGTATGTCTCTCACTACAATGGTGATCACATCATCCCCACCTCAGTAAGACTCATGAAACAGCATGGTTCTAGGAAGAACTGCACGGAAATGAGGTGGGGATCTTGGTCAGTATGTTCACCTGACCTGACCGACATAGTCTGATCAGTATGTTTCACCTGAACTGACTGACATAGTCTGATCAGTATGTTTCACCTGACCATGACTGACATAGTCTGATGAATATGTTCACCTGACCTGACTAACATAGTCTGATCAGTATGTTTCACCTGACCTGACTAACATAGTCTGATCAATATGTTCACCTGACCTGACTAACATAGTCTGATCAATATGTTCACCTGACCTGACTAACATAGTCTGATCAGTATGTTCACCTGACCTGACTAACATAGTCTGATCAGTATGTTCACCTGACCAAACAGTCTACCCTGAGGGTGTATAGGTACTATTGTATATGCTTGCCTGGCTGACGATGCAGCAATGAAAAAGCTGACAGCAGTCAGTGACTCACAGATGGATGCTTGCATCAGGGTCAGCGAACCACAACTGACCAAAACCCTATTCGCCAGAGTCCATCCACTAACTACCACTTCTGTTTTTGTAAAGAAATTTCGTTATTTAGTGAGACCATATTTATATACAAACATTTGGCACACGAACCAAGCTACTATTCTTACCTGGCACACCAAGCCAAAATAATCTAATAGATTAAGTTGAGCAGTATAGTGCTTACAGACACACATAATCATTCTACGCTCGACAAGAAGACAGAAGACACTGACCCACAGACAAACACATCTCTGCTTGGAAGGGTGGTACTCCTGACTATCCTTACAACCAACGTGACCGACTGTTTTGGCTCACACAAACTGTCACTGCTCCTGAGGAAGAGCTCTTTCAAGCTGCCTGGATCCACTTTATTGTAACTGTAAAAAAACAGAAGACGATAACATGTTAGCACGTCCAATGAACAAACTTACTCTCATTATTGCACAATAGATGTATGCACTCTCTCATTATCATGCAATAGATGAACGCACTCTCTCATTATCATGCAATAGATGAACTCACTCTCTCATTATCATGCAATAGATGAACTCACTCTCTCATTATCATGCAATAGATGAACTCACTCTCTCATTATCATGCAATAGATGAACGCACTCTCTCATTATCATGCAATAGATGAACGCACTCTCTCATTATCATGCAAATAGATGAACTCACTCTCTCATTATCATGCAATAGATGAACTCACTCTCTCATTATCATGCAATAGATGAACTCACTCTCTCATTATCGTGCAATAAATCAACACACTCTCTCATTATCGTGCAATAGATGAACTCACTCTCTCATTATCGTGCAATAGATGAACTCACTCTCTCATTATCATGCAATAGATGAACGCACTCTCTCATTATCATGCAATAGATGAACGCACTCTCTCATTATCATGCAAATAGATGAACTCACTCTCTCATTATCATGCAATAGATGAACTCACTCTCTCATTATCGTGCAATAAATCAACACACTCTCTCATTATCGTGCAATAGATGAACTCACTCTCTCATTATCATGCAATAGATGAACTCACTCTCTCATTATCATACAATAGATCCTCACTCTCTCATTATCATGCAATAGATGAACTCACTCTCTCATTATCATGCAATAGATGAACTCACTCTCTCATTATCGTGCAATAGATGAACGAACTCTCTCATTATCATGCAATAGATGAACTCACTCTCTCATTATCATGCAATAGATGAACTCACTCTCTCATTATCGTGCAATAGATGAACGAACTCTCTCATTATCATGCAATAGATGAACGAACTCTCTCATTATCATGCAATAGATGAACGAACTCTCTCATTATCATGAAATAGATGAACTCACTCTCTCATTATCGTGCAATAGATGAACTCACTCTCTCATTATCATGCAATAGATGAACGCACTCTCTCATTATCATGCAATAGATGAACGCACTCTCTCATTATCGTGCAATAGATGAACGAACTCTCTCATTATCATGCAATAGATGAACGAACTCTCTCATTATCATGCAATAGATGAACTCACTCTCTCATTATCGTGCAATAGATGAACTCACTCTCTCATTATCGTGCAATAGATGAACTCACTCTCTCATTATCATGCAATAGATGAACGCACTCTCTCATTATCATGCAATAGATGAACGCACTCTCTCATTATCGTGCAATAGATGAACGAACTCTCTCATTATCATGCAATAGATGAACGAACTCTCTCATTATCATGCAATAGATGAACTCACTCTCTCATTATCGTGCAATAGATGAACGAACTCTCTCATTATCATGCAATAGATGAACGCACTCTCTCATTATCGTGCAATAGATGAACGAACTCTCTCATTATCATGCAATAGATGAACGAACTCTCATTATCATGCAATAGATGAACGAACTCTCATTATCATGCAATAGATGAACGAACTCTCTCATTATCATGCAACAGATGAACTCATACTCTCATCATTGTGCAATAAACTCATATTTTCATTATCTTGCAATAAATACACTTAAACTCTTAAATTACTGTGCAATATACTCACACTTTCATTATCATACAAAGGATATACTCAATAGTATCATTATCATACAATAAATAAACTCACAATCTCACTCTCTAAATGAACAAACTGACTCTCTCGTACATTCAATAAACATATAAGCCACAAGAGTGAGATAACAAAAGAGCTCTCCGATTAGTGGTACAAGAGGAGTTCTTAGTCGACCTGTACTTCTACAGTGGTAGATGCCCCTGTGTAGGTCCCAGCTCTGATATGAGCTGGATGTAGCCGGGAGGAGGATTTCCTGCTTAGCTGGCTCGGTTCGAACAGCTTATTACTCCGCTACATTGGGACAAGTGCTGCGTGAGTCCATCTTAATAGACTCAACTACTAGAGCAAAGTAGACCCGCAGCCTGTTAGGCGCCATCTATGCTGTTCTAACCAAACCATCTAACCCTGGCCTGTGTTATGCCATGGAACACAGTCGCCTTTTATGACATGCTCTCTTTGGGGCAGTGATGCTATTCTTGTCATTGTCATACACAAAGATCCCGGCAGACCACTCGAGGAGTGACTCAGTCAAATCATTCAGACAGTGGATGTAAAAGTGCTAACCGAGGCCCAAATGGGGAACACAGATTAGTGACACCATAACCTGCTGTGTATGTAGTAGGAGGTGACTATAGAGGGCTGAGCATGGGGCTGGCTATCCCATCCTGTATAATCTAAATGCTGTAATAACAAGAAAATAGGACATTTGCATTGAGTATATCGGGAGTTGCTGAATCGTTAAGCAGTCGAACTGGGACCAGAGCTACAGCAGTGAATCACCTGACAGCAGCCAGTGGCTCATAGCTAGTTGATTGCATCAGGGTCAGTGACCCATAACTGACCAAGACATTATTCTGTCTCTAAGTGGTGGCCCAGGAAACAGACTGCAACCATGTAGTCTAGCTAAGAGATTAGGGATCGAAGAGGGACGGCAAACCCGTTCCACAAAATAGTTAAGCTGAAATCAGATGTGTTGGGCCAAAAGGTGCAGTTATCACAGCCTCGCTGCAAACTACGGCACAATGTTACAAACATCCTTTTCAGGACGACCGCCAACGAAGAAGAAATAGTGGACATGTGACCCAGGTTAACAGAAGTTTCATGAGAAAACTGAAAAGATGGAGCAAAATATAAATCAGTTGAACATTACAGCTGCTGTCCTATGCTCCTATGGGATTTGAATCCTGAGCTACCGAGTCCATAATATTCCATTCCCCTGTGCTCCTAAGAAAATTCCTTCTATTTAGACATTTGAGTAAAGCTATTTTACTATGACAAAACTATGTGCTCTATTTTAGTTATTCTATCTAAAATTGACGACTGGCTTGCTAATCTTCAATGTTCCTACTTGAGTAGAGTGGTGGAATATTTTCAACAAATTGATTTGATATATTATGTGGGACCCTCTCCCCCAGTCTGATCCTCCGAGGAACAGATCTATCTTGATCCTAATCAATGAATGAATGATAATCCAAATCACGCACATGTTGTCATTCAAATAACAACTGATTCTTTTCAGAATAATCACAATCTAAATTCAATTAATCAGCCTCAAAATACTTGAAATTACTTTCAACGAGTTGTTCTGTTGTTAGCCTTTTAGAATTGCCATTTCCAGAATTTTCAAAACCCTTTTTCATCACAAAACTCTTCCTGAAGGCAAGTTTCGATATTTGCGCCACCATATTTGTTAACTCCAGAAATGTGTGTACTGTGTAGACATCAATATAATATGGTCAACTTCCAAGCAGTAAAGCCAAAATTATACCTAAAAATAATGGTCCAACCGTCACAATGACAAACAGCTGGCTCAGGGAATGGGGTATTTACACACACCCCGATATATGGGTGTCACGGGTTCAAAGATTAAAAGAAAAAAGTATCTAATGTAACTAATGTACCTGTTAATGCTACCAACATCCTTGTCCTCTGTCATGCCTTCAATTATTACACACACAACCTCCTCCCTTGAAAGACTTGCGACTCTCTTAGCCTCACTTGGAGTTGTGAAAGTTACCAGAAAGTTAATCCAGACATTCTTGACTGCCTCTTTATGGGTGGTCTCATCGAGAATGTGACCATGCGATCTTGACAACGTGTCATCCATCCCCGCTTTGCCAGGCAAAAAGACGTCAGCCAACACCGTATTGTTGTCAAAAGACTGTCTCAGAAACAGTGTAGGCAGTATTTGGTCTTTGCATTTCACTACTGTGTTGTCTGTAAATTTTCTTGATTTTAGCTCGGACAGTAATTTTGAAAAAGATTTGCCGGTAAAAATGTGGACGCTGGGTTCATTATCTGTGTCAAGCTTGCTGGAAGGTGATGAAGGTGTGGTTGTGGTAGACACAGAGGGAGATGTGCCCGGGGAGAGAATAGAGAACTTTTTCAAGCCGCTGGAAAAAATGTCCATTTTTGTGTTGAAGCTTTCATCGAGTTCTGCTTCGGCCTTACTCACTTTTGGTGATGAGGTCAATTCTTGAGGACATGATAAATCGTCTTTCATTTTGACAACTGAGCCAGCATAGCTGGATGGTGAGACTACATCCAGGCTACAGTTTTGGGGACTGATACTACCAAAGAACTCTTTCTCTGGGCTAGAAGAACCCGATTCTGGACTCTGCATATGAATTCTGTACTTCCATTTGTCTGGAGTCTGGGATATTTCTGCGTCTGCTGTTCTTGTCGGAAGTGATTCCGTGCCTGAAAGACTGCCTACATGATGTGTGTTGTTCTGAGTATGCTCACTAAAGGCATTGCTGCTCTGGACTTTACTTTTTGCTTCAGTGTCTGCAGTTTCAAGATCCTTGGATGATGAAGGTGATGATGGCAGAAGTGAAGATGAGTCTGCCCCAGCCTGAACTGAATATGCAGTATCAACATGCCGTGAGGCTGATTTTGCTGGATCTGCTACACAAGTTTCCGGTGTATCAAAATCAGCAACCTTGTGTTCCTGATTGTTATGTGAACAAGTCTTGGCTTTGAGATCAGATCTATTATTATCACTCAGATGAGAGCCGTGCTTGCTAGTGCTGAAAGCTGATCCCTTAGACCTCCTGAAATCTATACTGTTGTCAGATGATAGTTTAGATACATTACTCTCTGCATTGGTTACTGGAGTGTTGGCTATACTGCTGACATTACTCCTGCTTTTGCCGAAACCAGGAGAAAAAAGATTCTTGACCTTCAACACACCACTCCAAATAGAAAAAAGCACACCCCCTGAGGTTTTGCCTGGACTAACAGCTGAAGTATTTCCAGCGTTCTCTGCGGCTAACGTGCATGTTTCGGAGCTGTCAATGCCATCCTCTTCGCTACAAGATGGACTTTCTGCAGAAAAGTAGACTTCATTTTCTTCCTCGCTTGCCTCGGAGTCTGAAGAGTCTTGTAAAATATAATCCTTGCTGACATGGTATGGTGGTGCGGTTACAAAGTCTTCCTTCCTCAGGAGGGTCTGCATCAAGTTTATGACTTTCTGTTTCTGAAAGAAGAGGTCAAGCTTGTCGAGACCCTCCTCAGAACGTAGATCAGCAAATGCATCTAGGAATGGCCAGTATTCTTGCCATGATGTGGAATGATTATCAGCCAGCTCTCTGCAAATATCAACTGCTATATTAGTATCATTTCAATATAATAACATAATAACAATTTCTATATAATAGCATAATAACAAATTAAAAATTAGCGTGATAACAACAAATTCAATATTAACAGTATATTAACTAATTCAATACTGATTAAGGGAGCTATACAAGAACACTGGCGCCAGAATTCGATTAGGTGGCACAATGTCTGACAGATTCCCCACGACTTCGGTTGTCAGACAGAGATATGTTCTTGCCCCCGATCTATTTTCTGCAGGGCAGTCGACTGGCTTCTTGACCGTCTCAGCGCGCATCAGGAGGGTATAGTTATTGATCATTCTTCTTCTTCTTCTTCGTTCGTTCTCAATCTCCCACTACCAAACACTGAAAGGGCTTAAGTCGCAGAATGTAATCCAGAGAATGGAATGCGTTGTGTCGTAGTTTACAGCTTGGCTGCGATATTTGCACCTTTCGGTCCAACACATCCGACTTCAGCAAGCATTTTTTGAGTACCGGGTTAGCATTTCCTCTTCGATCCCTTCTCCTTAGCCAGTCTGCTCTGATGCAGCCTGTTATCCAGGATCACCGCGTGGAGGTGTAGAAGGGTCTTGGCAGCTATGGTTCGCTGGCCCTGACGCTAGCAGTCAGCTATGGGTTGATGACCACTGCAGCTCTTGCGCTGCTCAGCATCTTGATCCCTATTGATCATTCAATCTTCACTGATTTCGTTTATGAGGACGACATTGTCCTGTTCGGCAGACAGATCTGCGCTGCAGTGCTCTCTGGAAATGTTAGACAGTGAAACACCGTCCCTAGGCTGTCCATATCCTGGGCCAAGACCAAAGTTCAGAACCTCATTTCCAACACAGCACCCCGGGGTATTGAAACACTGGGGAGGGCACCAACGAATTCATCTACATTGGTAATATATCATCCGATGGCGCAGCGGTCCCAATATGTCAAGGCGGATCGGACTAGCTGCGTCCGCTATGCACGACTTCCGACGTGTGTGGAGTAATGGCAAGATCTCCCTAGGGACAAAAATCTGCATCTTCGAGTCTGTTCCCAGTCCTGTTTTACGGCTCTGAAATCTGGATATTGCTGAAACATGACATGTCGAGACTAGAAGCCTTTCACATGCACAACCAGCAGCGTATCCTGGGCATACGATGGCATGATTACTTCCGCAATGTGGAGGTCTCTATTAAAACAGTGCCTCACCCGATGTCAGACACAACTGATCGGCGCCGAGTTTCTTTGTTCAGTCATGTTGTACGGCTGGATCAGGAAACCCCAGCCCACAAAATACTATACAAGTCGTTTCTATGCACCAAAAGTCTTCCAACCGGCTGGAGGCGCAGAAGAGGCCGTCCCCGAACAGTATGGCTACAACAAATAGCAACCAAACCCCTCCACCCTGGATGAGACCTGGAACCATACCACGGCTGTGGCGACCGATGCAACGGGCCTCAGGCGCATAAGGAAACATTATTATTAATACTAACAGTACCAACTGATTCAATACTAACAGTATTATGGCCTTTTTTGTCTTGACAGACGGTCAGTATGCTGGTCTGTTGTAGAGATGGCGGTGGCTGCATCTGTCCTAAATGGACATCGACTTTCATGGCTGATTTTGCAGATTGACAGGGATGACAGCAGTATAAACAGAAAAAGTTTGATTGGTGTGGTGTAAGCTCCTTTCTTTTGCGTCTTTTGTCTTCCATCTTTGTCATCAGAATTAGCTCTGATGCCTCGATGCCCATTCTCAAGGTCGCTCTCCATGTAGCTCTATCCTCTGCAATCTCCCCCCAGATATTTGGATTGATCACAAAATCGTTCATGGATCTTTTGCAAACGTCCTTGTATCTTAATTTAAGCCTTCCTTGTGATCTGATATCCAAAATGAGTTCACCCAGGAGTAACGGAATACGGGTATTTGACATTCGTTTCACGAGACTCAACCATCTCAGTCTCTTGTTGTTCAGACGAGAAGAGGGAAGGTATCTTGGCACATTTCAGTATTTCCGAGTTGATCACCTTATCCTGCCACTTTATGTTCATTATACTGCGAAGATATCGCATTGAAAAAACAGTATTATAACTCATTCAATCCTAACAGTATTATAACTGTGACAGTGTCATGTATGCAACTTATGTGACAGATGTGAGATTCAGTCAGATGTGGGATTTAGTCTAATTGTAGCTGACAGCAAGCAAGCATGTGAGAAAGACATTATGTCGGAGAGTTCAGACAGAGGTTAAGTACATTGGACATTTTTAACAAAGCCGGTCTGGATTTTCGTTGCTTAAAAATCAGGTCATGGTAAAATTAGATGGACAGAATTTACTTTCGCTATTATCGGGAGGTTATTGTCTTAAGTTTAGGTCGTCAGTTTAACACGTGACCATCATACTTTAAATCTGGGAATTGTTCCTAAGACTTCTAGTTACAAATTGGCAGTTAACTTGGTGGGGGTTTAGATACATCCATGCCGTAGTGTCTAGATCTCACAAGAGGTTTTGTAGAGGTTTAGGACCACCCATGCTGTAGTGTCTAGATGACACAATAAGATTGGTATAAGTTGAGCTGCCTACGATTTGACGACATGATATCCAATGTAAAGTTGGTAGGGGATTCAGAAATGAGGAACTTGACATATTGACAGAGAGTACAAATCAAACGGGATCATGAGCTGCAAGCTGGTCAATGGGATGGTGACAGAAGTACCATGTTTCTAGCGGGCCATGTTGAATGAGATGAGCTTAGGGAGGAATAGGAGAGCCCGATAAAGACTAAAACACAAGTCATTACAGGCAGAGCTGATCGGGAGGTCCCACTGTGAGTTTCATGGGCATGGTATGATATTACCTGATGTAAGGGACAGTGGACTGACCCCCAGCAAATGAGGGTTTGGGATGTGAGGTTTATCTGTGGATTTCACAGGCGTTGCTCTTTAAGTCCTGTTGGAAATGACAGATGACTGATCACATAATGAGAGAGTTCGAGAGAGTTTATCTGTGGATTTTACAGACATTGCTCTTAATGTTCTGCTGGAAATGTCAGTTGACTGACCACATCACATGAGTCAGTAATGTGTAAAAGAGACACCAAGGACCAAGTCTCAAGAGTACTCGGGCTGTAGCCTAAAACCTCAGGGTGTACATTTCCAATAAACGTGTAAGAAATATTTGGTTCCACAGCGGAGATTGGACGGACGGAAGTTACTAGTCTGTCAGAGGTCAGTCACACTACCAGCAACAAAGGACCACAAGACTCAATATGTTAATTTAGTTTATTTGTTGCTTTTGTTAGCAACTGATTCAATACTAACAGTATAATAACTGATTCAATACTAACAGTATAATAACTGATTCAATACTAACAGTATAATAACTGACTCAATACTAACAATATAATAACTGATTTAATACTAACAGTATGATAAATGATTCAATATTAATAGTATAAATATAAAAGTTGCTGAATCTTGCTGCCAATGCAAGTAAATATAAAACAACTACGTTTTATCGGTACAAGCTTTTGACTGACCTACCCAAGATCAAGCAAAGTTTGATAGATTTACAGGTCGCACTAGTAGAGGCTGTGTACAAAATTTCAGCTCTATAGGTTATGGGGAAGTTTGTTAAAATAGGAGAAAAAGAAGTCAGCACAAACAGGCAACAGTCGTGTCAGGTTAAATAAAAGCTTTTAATATATGCAACAATTACATATTCTAGAAGCGGGTGAATGAGTGGTTACTGCAACCATCTGTTAGTGAGGAAGACTGACTTTGAACCGGTTTTCTATTATTGGGCATGAAATTAAAGTCTAGCTTGCACATAGTGTGGCAACTGCTCAGGCAAGAGGCCTTTATTACTTAGCTGTTTAAATCTACATTTTGTACACTAGCAATGGGATAAATGCTGTAATGATGATAGTTAACAACAGATTTATGAGTGGAGCTCGCGAAGACAACTAAATAGAGGAAGCTGTCGGGAGTCACTGCTGTAGTTCTATGATACTAAATTTGAATAGAAAAGTCAAGTGGTTTGGTAAAGTTACATTACCGTCCAAATCGCTCAAATCCTCGGTCACCATCCATGACTTTAAGATTCTCTCGAATGCTGAGACTGTTCCTTGCTAACCTCGGAGACTTCCACTCCTTACGAAAGTCTTCCGCCTGAAGATAACATTCAGTAAGAAACCAATGACAATTTATTTGGCAGTTGTCAAGGAAGAGGCATTTCTTTAACTGGTCCAAAGATTACAGCAAACGATTATATTATGTCAAGTAGAACCAACATCAGCATATTCCTGGCAGACACGCAGGTGCTCCTTTTCTTATAGCAATTAACAACATGTTTTGGTAGTAATGGTTCCTGTAGTTTAATAATAATAATAATGTTCACTTAGGCGTCTGAGGCCCATTGCGTCAGCCGGCCACATCCATGACCCACTGCTGAGGCGTGGCTTCCTACCTTGTCCAGAGCGGAGGTGGAAGTCGATATCTGTTGGACTCATACTGTGTGGGGGCTGGCCTCTTCTGCGCCTCCAGCTGGTCAGGGGAAAACTTTTATAAACTTTATACAATAACTAGACTTCATGCCACCTTTGGTCCAATAACTTGATCTCATGTCACCTTTGGTCAATTAATTTGACCTCATGCCACATTTGAGACATTAACTTAGCCTCATGCCACCTTTGGTCCAATAACCTAACCTCATGTCACCTTTGGTTCATTAACTTGACCTTATTACACCTTTGGTCAATTAACTTGACCTCATTCTACCATTGAGACATTAACTTGACAATATTACTTCATGTGGCCCATGAGGTGTTTGATTTTGAGACCTATGATTCAGAAAGAAGTGAAAGCTCACCCACTCACATCTATGGCAACATTCAGCATCCATGTGTATACATCCCATTAAAAAAAAAAGGAAGTAATATATCATTTTCAGAACGTCACTTCATGTGGCCCATGAGGTGTTTGATTTTGAGACCTATGATTCAGAAAGAAGTGAAAGCTCACCCACTCACATCTATGGCAACATTCAGCATCCATGTGTATACATCCCATTAAAAAAAAAAGGAAGTAATATATCATTTTCAGAACGTCACTTCTTACAACCGCCACCTATTTGGCTGTTATATGTTTCTTGGCAAGTGTGCAGTACGGTAGGTTGCCAATACATTCCGGACGTGGAGAATATACACTCCATAAGCAAATCAAAATCAATGAACCAATAAACACACAAGAACACAAATCAAGCATGACTCACTTCTTTTGGAGACATGGGTCCAGCAAAAGCCCAGACTTTCATACTTCGGAAATCCTTGGTGTCCATGTCTAGATTAGCTGCCGGGGTTGGCTTGAGCACCCCCTCGATCTCCGTAACCAGCTTATAGGGGGAGGTAGGAGTGTACGGGTCTCCGACTTTGGCATACGGCCCAGTTGTGTCGCTTCGAATGAGTGGCACATAGCAAGTTCCCCCTGTAAGATTTGTTCAGTTATTAGACAATTTAACTCTTACATCAAAACTGACTGGGTTTGTAACCTAGTAATGTCATGCTTCAGTCTACCCAGATGTAAATTGTAGCTGAATCGCACAGTTAGGAAAGATAAGTCGGATAAAATTCTAGTTTTCACATTTTAAAAATTGAGTTACAAACATTTAGACTTACCCAATTTTAGGTACACTAGTTGCCTTGTTACCAGTTACCTTATGGGGGTCGCTGTAGTCAAGAGGTTAAGGCACTCGCCTCTCACAGTGATGAACGGAAACAGTGGGCGATCGAATCCTGAAAGTTTCAAGTGATCCCTGGTCTCACAGGAGGTAGACCAGAGTGCCTGTATCCCGAGTTACCTCCAGTCGTCTCGACCAATAGTCTTGCCGCTGATCCAAGGTAACTCAGGAAAATAGTGAGTTGGATGAACAGCGCAGCTTTTTCCTCACTATAATCTAAATACAGCGCACTTCACATTATTAAGACAAATCTGTCTGATGTTGCGGCCATCATTGCTTCGCGATGTGCAATAACTAACTAGTTGCCTTGTAAATCCATGAAATTGGACCAAAGCACTGATAGTGTTCCTAATCAGATTGGCATATCTGTTAATTTCCACTACAAACGTATTTATAACATCTACATACCAAACTAAACAGACCCACCTCAGAAAACCTGTTGCAGCAACTTAACTTCATCACCCATCAATAATGGAATAACCTTCCAAATCCATGTGAAACAGAGAAAAAATAGTTTTAAAATAAGTCAATCTAGCCATCTTGCAATCTAGCCTGGTGAGGTTCACAAA
This sequence comes from Ariolimax columbianus, assembly GCA_036924085.1. Lineage (NCBI taxonomy): Eukaryota > Metazoa > Mollusca > Gastropoda > Stylommatophora > Arionidae > Ariolimax > Ariolimax columbianus. Next base: position 40,322,151 of record JAVGWX010000018.1, read on the forward strand.
GGACACTGAAGGAGACTGCGTTTCGGGTCTTCACCGACCCCTCACTTTCAATGAACATTCTATGACCGATTTCTAGATCAACACAGCTTATTTGAAGTCAGCATGTCGTTATCTTCATGGGTGATGGGTATATGACTAAATAGTTGCACAAAGAATGTTTACTGGCAAATACCCTAACACGCAAACAGAATGACACATTGAGCTAGTCTAATAAATACAAGATTCATGAGAAGCTGATTTACACAAAAAGCATAAAGGCAGAGTTCCAAATGAGAAGAATCACATTTCCATCATGGAAGAGAACACCATTCCAAGAGCTGATAGACAACATACCAGATATGATGAAAACTGGTATGCAAACAGACATAGAGAGAAAATATATAGCCTTTGAATATACAGGGCATTGCAAAATGATTTGAATGATTTCAGCGTGCTATATTTTATTCATAAGTTGCTGTGGTCGAGCGATAAGGCACTCGCCTTTCAAAGCAGTGAACGTAAACGTTGGGTGATCGCCTTCCGCAGGTTTCAAGTGAACCCTGGTCTCAATAGAGGTGGGATCAGAGTGCTTGCATGCTGAGTTAACTCCATTTGTGTCCTCTTATGTCTTGCCACTGGTCCAAGGTAGTTTTTGGGACTAGAGAATGAGGTTGATAACCAGCGCAGTGTCTTCTTCACTATCATCCAGTGCAAGTTACATCATTAAGACAAATCCGCCTGATGGTGTCGCCATCATTACTTGCAATGGGCAACAAACTATTAACTAACGTGGACAAAATTACAACAGAGACAAGTTAAATTGAGACATCAGAAGCAGAACCCAATTCCCAATTCAATACATGAATTTCTCTTTGCAGATGGTTAGTGTCAGCTGCACAGTATAATGGTGAAGACAAACTGCAATATCCAATGAATGTGCTTGCAACAGCCTGTGCCATATAAACATACGAATTAATGAGATGAAATCAGAAGCGATGAAGATCAGTAGAACACCTGGGCCACTCAACAATAGTGTCAATAATATTGCTCTTTAACAGGCCCATGAGTTCAAGTATTTGAGCAGTACTTTTTCTTCTTCTTCGTTCGTTCTCAATCTCCCACTACCAAACCCTGAAAGGGTAAGTAGTAGAATGTAGTCCAGAGAACGGAATGCGTTGTGTCGTAGTTTACAGCTTGGCTGCGATATTTGCACTTTTTGGTCCAACACATCCGACTTCAGCAAGCATTTTTTGAGTACCGGGTTAGCATTCCCCCTTTGATCCCTTCTCCTTAGCCAGTCTGCCCTGCTGCAGCCTGTTATTCAGGATCACCGTGTGGAGGTGTAGAAGGGTCTTGGCAGCTATGGTTCGCTGGGCCTGACGCTAGCAGTCAGCTATGGGTCGCTGACCACTGCAGCTCATGCGCTGCTTAGCATCTTGATCCCCAGTATTTTTTCTACATTCAGTAGCCTCAAAAGGAAATTTGAAACCAGGTGTCAGAAAGCATCTGATGTGACTTATCAGCTGTCACCACTGTTTAGGCACCCAAATATTAGTTTGGTAATAGATCAACAGATGATAAACTATATTTATGCAAACTTTGTGCTACCAGTGCCAAACATGATGTCTGTCCAAGGCGCGTTAGAGCACAATTTTGAGTGTGAAATGAAGTGTTTGAGTTAGGTTGTCAGTGTTACCAGGAAAGACAGAATGTGAAGCTAGGACATTTGAAGTGTGGTCAACACTTTTTGTGCGCGTGAATTTCCATACAAAAATACACTGGTTCAGTCAACTCACGAGAATGCACCCACACCAACTTCCATTGATGACTTACAATGCTGGTAGATCTGACTACATGGAAAGAGGGCAGCCATGACACATATGGATAGTCGATATTAGAGTGAGAAGGCAATAACATAGGCTCACAAGGACCGATGTGATGCACTTGGCACAGCACAGATGGCTTAAGCTCCAGACAACGCTTAACTGCATATATGACAATTAACTAAATGACTGACTGACTAACATATTGTAGCTTGACGCAGAGAAAGTGTCAAATATTTAATGCCACATTGATGGGAGTTGGAGCAGCTAAAATTTTACAATTCAAGCTTGGCGACAGTACTATATGAATATGTACATGGCTTCACAACATCCTGTGGTTTTAAAAGTGGTAGTTAAGTGATTAGCATTGACAGGGCTATAGAACATCAAAGCCTAATATCCCTTAAGTTGTTCTTTCAAAGCCTTTACTGGAAAATGACATTAATGAGTTATTTGCCTATTACAAGCGATGATGGCGACATCATCAGACGGTTTTGTCTTGATGATGTAACTTGCATTGTATTTGGATTATAGTGAAGAAGAAACTGTGCTGGTCATCAACCTTACTCTCCGGTCCCGAGCTACCTTAGACCAGTGGCAAGACATAAGTCAAGACAACTGTGTTCCATCGTTTGAGAGGCAAGTCCCTTACCTCTTGACAACTTCACTCACCGCGTGAGTGATGTGTCATTGACATGTTGCTAACCAGGCAAGACTCAATCTCTCCAAGGCGATGATTAGTCCATTATTATTGGCCCGTGTGTACATTTCCAAGCCCAACCAAAACCAGCACTGTCAAACAGGGTGAAGGACACCAAACTCGTGAAGTTCAGCCACGTACACTGAATTGTGGAAATACGACACAGAGTAACAGAAATTCTATTGCAAATAGCCAAAAACCATGCCAAGATAATCAAAGAGAAAAACACCACACAAATTGAGCAAACTAACTAATCCAAATGAAAAACCACAACATGTTTCCGTGGGCACAAGTGTAAGTCATCAACTGCTGTAAATAGCTATGGAGATAGATTCTTCCTGTCGGATACCACGTTGTATCGGCATAGCGAACGGTCTATAGAATTGGTTAATATTCATTGTGCACAAGTCAGTTCTATGAACTACTTTTGATTAATAAAAAAATTATTATAATTTTACCAATTATATGAGGTCGGCATCTAAAAAAGTAACAGTAAATTGACAATATTTCACAAAATAAATGCCCAAGGTATTTCAAACTTCCAGACAAGGAAGGTACAATCTTTGACGCAATCTAATAAATAGTGCGGCGTGTTCATTGGAAGGCGAGCATATACAAAATGGTGGTACCTGTAGCTATTTGCACCATAGAGGAGCAGCGAGCAATCATCAATTTTTTGTGGTTGGAGGGTGTGGAACCTCGTGAAATTCATAGAAGAATGTTGAAACTACATGGGGAGGCCTGTATTTGCAAGAAAGAAGTGTACAAGTAGGCAGATGCGTTTAAAAATAGGCAAACATCGATTCATGATGAACAATGTCCCAGCACAATCGTTACTGATGAGAAGGTGAAAATTCCTTTGCAGTTGGAAATTGAAAAGAGTAGGCTTAACGGCCACTGGCCGGAAAAAATTCAAGTTAAAAATCTACTCAAGTTAAGAGCAGCTATAGATGGCGCCTAACTGGTTGCGGGTCTACTTTGTTCTAGTGAGTCTATTAAGATGAGCTTGCACATTGGTTAAACCCCCATCCAAGAAACTGATTGTATACAGACCCTGTAGAGTCGTCTAAACCAGTATAAAGACGTTAAGTTAAGTGTATTGGAAAGGAGGGTGATACTTACTTCCCCTGTCCAAGCACCACGTCATAGCGCGTTCATCCAGTGTTCAGCAACTTGAATTGCCCTGTCATTCTCCTCCTTCAGCATGTCGCTCTCGTCACATGTATCCGGAAGGTTGGGACATATCATCAGATGATCTGGATCTTGTACTGCACTGCAGTCACATATTTCACCGTCTGAGAGATCCCATCTCTTCGTGTTCTTCCTACATCGTGATACGCCAGTTCGAAGTCTATTTATTGTCTTCCAAAGTGAGTAGGGTAAGTGATGTCCAGGGGCAGGTTCCTACTGAAGCTCGATCCCTGGGTACTGTTACATTTCGTGCCATAATTCAGTGCGACCACATTCAGGGCTTGACTGTATGGGCTTTGTTGATTTAAGCAAACTATGCCTGGATTTGAGTTTTGTGTTCTCCTCCTGGTGTCCAAAATCTGGGTGTCTAGGGTCGTTTTCCTGTTTTACTCATTCAATTTCAGCAGCCACGCTGCTTTTGACGGAAGATGCAGCTATGCCAGTTATAGGGTATATTTTAGCAGTGGAGGTGGGATTTAGGTATCCGGACACTATCCTGCCTGCCTCGTTTAATGCCAAATCAACAAGTTTTTAGGAGGCTGATTATGTAGAAAAATGACATATCATCTGTATCTCTAATTGATTTATGTAGCTCAAAAATGTAGTCAGAAGGAAAGCCGAACGCCGGAACACAGCAACTACTCTGTGGTACCCGTGCTCCAAAAAAAGACCACCTGGCAGATGTGCCCAGCGGTTAAGTCTGCAGATGGACTAGTTTTGAAGACTCAGCAGAGTCTGTATACAACCAGTTTCTTACAGGATGGTTAGCTGATATGTGAGTCCATCTTAATAGACTCAAACACCTGAGCACAGTTGACCTGCAGCCTGTTAGGTGCTAAACCTTTGCTGCTAAACCACTATTTTGAAACACCATCTACATTGTTAAAGAAACGAATAAGGGCCAAAAAAAAGAGTATGTTTGTATTGATAAATCTAGCAGTTGATATCACCATCACGTGCCGTCTCTGGAACAGAGGTTGAGGGTAATGGATCTCCAGCTGTCTCTGTCTCACGCCAGGCTGGTACACGCAGTGTACAACCAGTTGACACTTTTGTTATGAAGTGATAAAGGTAAGACAATAATAAATCAATGCATGTCTTCAGGTAACCCACCTCGAATAAGGTCAACAACTCTAGTTTTCACTGAAGTAGCATTTGTTCCCTTATATCGTGAGCAAGCCACCTGTAAGTAGACAGAAAACATTTATGATCAATATCCGGCACCTGATATCACAAATAACTAAATAGGTCAATGAATCAAAACTGTCCATTTCCATGTGGAGCACCGACCGACCTTAAAAATATACATGACATGTTCTCTAGTCCTGTGTTATCTGCTAACGACTCCTGGACATCATGCTTATTAAAGATGTCAGTACCAAAGATTTCTTACGACATCCTCTGCTTCTTTTTTGTCTTCTTTAGCATTTGTTCTGAAAAGGACGTGGATGAGGTTCTATCGTAGTTTACAGCATGGCTGTGGTATCTGCACCTTTCAGCCCGACTCATCCAATTTTAGCTGGCTTTTTTGAGTACTGGGTTTGATTTCCCACTACGATGCTTAACGTCTTTATACTGGTTCAGCAGACTCTACAGAGTCTGTATACAACCAGTTTCATTTTAAGTTAATTGCTCTAAAAGCTATGCGCATCCAATCTATTCTTAAATGCATTAATTGTCCCTGCCTCAATTACTTTATGTGGCAATGCATTCCAAGCATTCACTAGTCTCTGATTTAAACAAATATTTCCTAATATCTATTGTAGACCTTTCTTTGGTTAATTTGTAGCTATGCCCTCTTGTTGGCGGCTGTATTTGGAAAAAAACCACTTGTTATTGTCTAATTTATCTTATAAACCTGTATTAAATCACCTCGTATCCATTGGCCAGACTACACAGGTGACTAGTGTAGTCTGATTCCAGGGCCGTCACGTGGATGCAGAATAGGGTCTTAACTTAATTTAACTTAACGTCTTTATACTGGTTTAGAAGACTCTGCAGTCTGTATACAACCAGTTTCATTTACATTACCTTGCTCTAAAAGATATGAGCATCCAATTTATTCTTAAATGCATTAATTGTCCCTGCCTCCACTACCTCCTGTGGCAATGCATTCCAAGCATTCACCACTCTCTGACTAAAAAAAATATTTCCTAATATCCAATCTGAACCTCTCTTAAGTTAATTTGTAGCTATGCCCTCTTGTTCTTGTGGGTGGTTGTATTTTGAAAAAAATTGTTATAGTCTAATTTATCCGTTCCTCTGATCATCTTATAAACCTGTATTGTCAACTTTTTTTCTCTTCAAATTCTTCTATTTCTAGACACTTAAGGCCGGTTTTTCTTTCCTCATAACTGTAATTCTGGAATCCCACTATCAGCTTTGTCACTCTTTTTTGTATTCTTTCCTGCATGTTTATATCCCCTCTATGATAAGGACTCCACACCTGTACACAGTACTCTAATCTATGTCTAACTAATTATTTATACAGTTTGGCTATCACTTCCTTTATTCTATGTTTAATAGGGTCTTGGTCAGCTTTGGTTCGCTGACCATGATGCAAGCAGCCAGCTATGAGTCACTGGCTGCAGTCAGCTCATTCACTGCTGCATCTCAACACAGGCCGCCTCTGCTCAGTATCATGAGCTCTCTTGACACAGGGCTTTCTTCTGTCTTGGATAGTTGGGCTATGCTTTTCCTTTGGTTAGTTTAGTTTAATTTAGTCGAAGTCATTACACATAGTTTTACCCATAACTGCTTTGTTCTTCTCCATATTGTTAAGAGAATCTTAGCAAAATGTACAAGCTACGTAGCGCTGGCAAGGATCCCGTAATACATTGGATGATGAATTCTAGCGAGGGCCAAAGATGCAGCGCAGTGAACGAGCTAACAGCAGTCAATGACTTATAGCTGGTTGTTTGCATCAGATTCAACGAACCAGAGCTGACCAAGACCCTATTCTGCCTACAAACAGACTAAACTAGTCTAGTCTGTCTAAGAGAATAGGGATTTCAGTTGGAAAACTAACTCGATACCAAAAACAAAAAAAAAAGCCAGCTGAAACGGGATGTATGCTGATGTCGGATGCACTGGGCCGACAGGCACAAAATAAGAACATAGTGCAAAGCATACCGTCATGAGGAATAGAGAAATACGGCGAACGCAAAAAGAAATAATAAATTTAAGTGAAGATAATTTGCAATGTCAACCTCACTCTCTCATCCTGAGCTACCTTGGCCCAGTGGCAACACGTAGTTGAGACCACTGGAGATTTTACCTCAGGGTTTACTCCCGAACCCTTTCCTGTAAACAGGTAACCTACTATGCAGCGGGGGGGGGGGGGGGGGGGGGGGAAGGACTCTGACATAATGAATTACGGTAATATATTCAAACAATGACTCGCTACTTATCACAAGAACACGTGTATCAGATATACATACACATAACATCATAAAGTTTGCAGCATGCACTTCATATCTCTGTAGGTAAAGTTTGGGTCTTGATTTCGGCTACACGACACTACGCCATCAGGGTTTACTCAAATCATGTCAACACACTGCTACTGTGCTTTCTGTGGTCTCCGGTCATCTGCTTCGAATACACACTACACATCTGCTGACAGATAAGCATATCTCTTTCTCAGAGTGACTTTTCCAAAGTCGGCAGCTAGGTACAGGTAGGGACAATACAGTCTGTTCGTTTATCTTCAATAGGATTGGTTCAGATGGAGAAAGCAAGGGCAGCACCTCGATAATAATCTAACCAGTGTAGTTGATCACAAAGAATTATTCTTATATCAACATTGAATCGGAAGCCATTTGACCCTATGTGTCATGTCAGTTAGTAGATAGAAAGCAATTAAGTAAGCAATCAAGTAAGTAAGCAAGCAATCAAGTCAGAGTGTCAGCAAGCAATAACATATGTAAGCAAATAAATAGATGTGTAAGCAAGCAAGCAAAAAATCAAGTCAGTATGTAAGCGAGCAATCAAGTAAGTCAGTGTGGAAGCAAGTAAGTCTGTGTGTAAGCAAGTTAGTCAGTGTGTAAGTAAGTCAGTGTGTAAGCAAGTAAGTCAGTGTGTAAGTAAGTCAGTGTGTTTTAGCAAGTAAGTCAGTGTGTAAGCAAGCAATCAAGTTGGTCAGTGTCTAAGCAAGTAAGTCAGTGTTTAAGTAAGTAAGCCAGTGTGTAAGTTAGTAAGTCGGTGTGTAAGTAAGTAAGTCGGTGTGTAAGTAAGTAAGTCAGTGTGTAAGCAAGCAATCAAGTTGGTCAGTGTCTAAGCAAGTAAGTCAGTGTTTAAGTAAGTAAGCCAGTGTGTAAGTTAGTAAGTCGGTGTGTAAGTAAGTAAGTCGGTGTGTAAGTAAGTAAGTCAGTGTGTAAGCAAGCAATCAAGTATGTGTGTAAGCAAGTAAATCAGTGTGTAAGCAAGCAATCAAGTAAGTCAGTGTCTAAGTAAGTAAGTAAATGTGTTAGCAAACAATCAAGTAAGTCAGTGTCTAAGTAAGTAGTCAGTAAGTCTGTATGTAAGCAAGCAATAAACTAAGTCAGTATGCAAGCAAGCAATCAAGTAAGTCAGTATATAAGCAAGCAATAAACTAAGTCAGTATGTAAGCAAACAATCAAGTAAGTCAGTATGTAAGCAAACAATAAAGTGAGTCAGTATGTAAACAAACAATCAAGTAAGTCAGTGTGTAAGCAAACAATCAAGTAAGTCAGTATGTATGTAAGCAAAACAATCAAGTAAGTCATTATGTAAGCAAACAATCAACTAAGTCAGTATGTAAGCAAACAATCAAATAAGTCAGTATGTAAGCAAACAATCAACCAAGTCAGTATGTAAGCAAACAATCAAGTAAGTCAATAAGCAAGCAATCAAGGAAGTCAGTGTGCCGGTCCTGCCTCGCCATCTACCTTTCCAATCTCTCTCTCTCTCCCTCCCCCTCTCTCTCTCACACATCAATTTTTAAAAATATATTTCATATGTCATTCCGCATCCACAATTACACAGCCTGCTGGATATCATCAAGACCTCCCATCAATGGTAGCTCCAGTGAGACGGCCATGTAATATGAATGAGTGAACTACTTAAGAAGATACTCAATGGCACAGGCCTTGGCAAGAAAATAAGAAGGTGCCCAAGAGGTGTTGGACAGATGATGTTCAAAAGTGGTCAGGAAAATCCTTGAAAGATGGTGAGGTTATGGAGAAGGACAGGCAGAAGTAAGTAGGCAAACCCTTGAAAGGTGGTGAGGTTATGGAGATGGACAGGCAGAAGTGAGTGGGCAAACCCTTGAAAGATGGTGAGGTTATGGAGAGGGACAGGCAGAAGTGAGAGGACAAACCCTAGAAAAATGGTGAGGTTATGGAGAGAGACAGAAAGAAGTTGGACAAACCCTTGAAAGATGGTGAGGTTATGGAGAGAGACAGAAAGAAGTAGGACAAACCCTTGAAAGATGGTGAGGTTATGGAGAGAGACAGAAAGAAGTAGGACAAAACCTTGAAAGGTGGTGAGGTTATGGAGGGGGACAGAAAGAAGTAGGACAAACCCTTGAAAGATGGTGAGGTTATGGAGAGAGACAGAAAGAAGTAGGACAAACCCTAGAAAAATGGTGAGGTTATGGAGAGAGACAGAAAGAAGTAGGACAAACCCTAGAAAAATGGTGAGGTTATGGAGAGGGACAGAAAGAAGTAGGACAAACCCTAGAAAAATGGTGAGGTTATGGAGAGAGACAGAAAGAAGTAGGACAAACCCTTGAAAGATGGTGAGGTTATGGAGAGGGACAGAAAGAAGTAGGACAAACCCTAGAAAAATGGTGAGGTTATGGAGAGAGACCGAAAAAGTAGGACAAACCCTTGAAAGATGGTGAGGTTATGGAGAGAGACAGACAGACGTAGGACAAAACTTTGAAAACCAGACATTTGTTTGAGTACCAGGTTAGCCTTCACTCTTCGATTCCTTCTCCTTATCCAGTCTGCTCTGTTGCAGTCTGTTATCCGCATGTCAGATATGCCGGCCGAAATGTGCTGATATCACAGCCTCGCTGTAAACTACGACACAGCGTCCTTTTCAGAACGAACGATGAAGCACTAAGAAGAAAGCTCCACAAAAACCATCACACTATGCTTTGACGGCAGCATTGCTTTCCTCGGGGTTCAGAGAGGACGAAGAAAGACACGCACACTAATCTGACTGCCAAGGCGCACACCGTCAAAACAAATACATCTAAAATAAGCCTTACTGACAATACCTTCTAGCAGGATTACGACAGTTAATTGTATGCCTGAGAAATAAATAAAGCTGACAGGACAGCGATCATGCTCTAAGCGTACTTGAATGAAACATTGACAAGGACTGTTACATACATGCATCCATCAGTGTCTATTAATAGTCGTGAAGTAATCTCCTCGACATTTAAATGTCTGAAAATAGCTACAAATCTTGCGCATATTCAACCCAATCCCGCTAAGTATATAAGCAAAATTGAATTTCTTTCAGGAATAAACACGCACAAGATGGAAGTAAGTGGCACGTGGTACACGCGAGCCATGCCTACGTGAAAGAGGACTGCGTAGGGATAAGTCAGTGACGTCATAAAGCAAATGAACACGTCAGTGTCACTTAGGAGCGGGAAAATCGTGAGAGATGCAGGTGGGATTCGTTGTCATCTCCGACTTTCTCTTCTTCTTCTATTTCTCCTTCTTCTACGTGTTGCCCGATGGTTGTCCATGACTCGCTGCCATATGTCAGTACTGGTTTAACGTAAAGTGGAAATTCAGTAGAATTAACCGCTGGTTGGAAATTGAGTTTTTGAAGACTCCATTGGACTAAGCCGAAGCCTGTGAGAGGTGAGGTGGCCGGTGCCCTTCCTTGCTGTTTTTAGTTTCCCTAACTCATGCGTCAGGTACCCATTTCTAGCTGAGTTGACTGGAGAAAGCGGTCCCCGATTAAAATCACGACCCGGATTGTTTTTTAGTCTCCAGACGCTATTCGAACCCAGGCAAGCTGTTACCGCAGAAAATAGCGAATTGCTTTCTACGAACCGAGCTAAGGTGACATCCAATAACTCTTCCTGAAATAAAATAAAAGGGGTTTGTTGCACAAGATATAGAAATATGGTATTTAAATTATTTAAACCGCGAAGTTGAATACTTGAGATTTGAATAAATGATTACATGGTTTTCATTGGTTTGTACAACAACTAATGGCGTCAAATATTGATGATATTTACAGTCTTTAGCCAACAATAGGAAACCGGATGTCACGAAGCTATCCGTCTATAAATACAATTCAAGATTTGTTTTGTATTCTTGTCCTAATCAAGTGCAAACTTGGTTTGCAATCCCATCATACTGGGTTCTAAATCACTTCGCGTCCAGTTTCACTGGGCATGTCGGGGATTTTTCTTGGTATGACCACTTCTCCACTTACAGAAAGGATTGACACAACTACTGTACTGCAATACTGCCATAGTGTAACATATTACAAACAGATACACGCATCCATGGGACGATGAGGCTAACGTCTGGTCAGGCAAAACACAATGATCAGAGAATGTTAGCCAGGGTCAGGAGAAATATACTGGTCAACGGACTGTTGTCGAGGTCAACAGTCTGGCTAACACGGTGAGGTTCGTAGTAATGAGCGACATGTATATGAAGCCAAGCATAGCAACAACCGCCTGGAGGACCCGGTCACCTTTCATCAGCTCGCTCGTGATGTGAGGAAAGCTACTGCGACCCGTCACTTAACGCCCTTTTCAGGACGCATAGAGTAGCCTACTCATTGTGGGCATTCGAAACAACACGCATCCATACACTGGCTAATACGCCCTGGTATAACCTACAAGACTACGCTATGGGGTTGAAAGAGCCGTGTCTTCCCCAGTAGAATCCATAGGATCAGGTCAGGTCGGGTTATCCCGTAACCGGTGAGGTCGTTGGGGCACACATGAAGACATCCTCACAACCCCCGCCATCCTTCTCTGTCAGCGACCGCTGTCTGTGCCTCTTCTAGACATCCTCACAACCCCCGCCATCCTTCTCTGTCAGCGACCGCTGTCTGTGCCTCTTCTAGACGGAGATTGGTCCATTCTTTTACGCTGTCCTCCCACCTCTTTTTGGACCGGCCTCTTCGTCGTCTGCCATGCACCTTTCAGTGGAGGATCGTATTTGCAAGACCCTTTGACCTCGATATGTGACCGTACAAAGCAAGTTTCCTTCTTTTGACAGTTGCCAAGAGGTCTTGAAAAGGCCACCTTGCCGTTGTAATTCTATCTCGTATTCCCTCATTTGTAACTCGATCTTTGTCAGTGACGTTTAAAAGTCTTCGGTAACATCTCCTCTCCAAGACCTGTATCCTTCGCTGAAGGTCAGCTGTAACTGTCTATGTCCTACAAGCATAGAGGAATATTGACAAGACCAGAAATCCGTAAGGAGTTGATTGGTAGATTGGATAGAACGGCCCTGAGTTTTGGTATGGAAATAAATGCTGATAAAACAAAACTCATGACCAATAACGTTGAAGGGTTTCAATCTGTCATAGAGGCAAATGGGCAGGTACTTGAGGTGGTGAAACGTTTCAAATATCTTGGATCGTTGATCAGCGAAGAGCGTTCGAAGCCAGAGATAATTGCCAGAATAGCACAAACAACAGCGGCGCTGACTAGGCTGCAACCTATTTGGCGAGACAAGCGCCTCGCCATCGGCATAAAAGTGAGACTACTGCGCTCTTTGGTGCTATCAATATTTCTGTATGCCTGCGAGACATGGACCATTACAGCAGATATCCAGGGCAGAATACGTGCAATGGAAATGCGGTGCTATAGAAAACTACTAAATGGTACATATAAGGATCGTGTCACGAACGTAGACATCCGTCAGAGAGTTGAAGACGCTATTGGTCCTTTTGAAGATCTGTTCACAACTATCAAAAGACGAAAGATGGTCTGGTGCGTGCACGTCGCGAGGTCCAACGGAATTCCCAACTCGATACTCTTTGGATCCGTACCGGGACAGAGAGGGCGAGGACGTCGAAGGAAGAGATGGGTGGACAACATCGCTGAGTGGTCAGGCCTTCGTCCCGGTGAGATACGTCAGGCGGTGACAGACAGAGAGCTGGCGTGGGATTTTCATGTCTTCATGTGTGCCCCAACGACCTGATGGGTTACTGGATGAACTGAACTGATATATATATATATATATATATATATATATATATATATATATATATATATATATATATATATATATATATATATATATTCTTCTCTATTAAGTCACATCTTAAGTCACTTCCTTTCAAAATAGGCTGTGTTTTATCACCACTTCAATTTATGACATATATGGATAATATAACATCTGAAGCAAACCACGAAGGCAACTAGAAACTGCAGATAGTTAAGACCACAAGAGTTACTTTTCATAGACAGCCAATGTTTGATTTCCGATGATGAACGTGACTTTCAAGATCATACAAACATGTTTAATACAATTTGTGCGAGATACAACATGAAGTTCAGTACACAAAAGACAGAAACTATGAAAGCCTGCAGATCCCCAAGGGCCTCTAACCATTCATGTCTACGACAACAGGCCCAAACAGGAGCATGAGTTCAAGTGCCTTCTACACTTCCACGTGGTGATCCTGGATTACAGGCTGCAACGGGACAGACTGGCTAAGGAGAAGGGATCAAAGAGGGAAAGCTAACCCGGTACCCAAATTAGCCTCACTGAAGTCGGATAGACAGGTGCAAATATCGCAGTCAAGCTGTAAACTACGACACAATGGATGTACATCCTGCTACTTGCTAAGGCCTTTCCAGTGCTTGGTAGCGAGAGCTTGAGAACGAACGATGAAGAAAGAGAAGGACAGAAGTATAGAAGCAAAACGGTAATTGATAAACACTATTTTTGTTACCTACCATTGTGCTATCAGTGCAGAACCTGGCCTCTGTACAAGGTACAGCAACATACAATAGCAACCTATTTTTTTATTGTTTTTTGGCGTTCGCCTTATTTCTCTATTCCCCAAGCGGTGTGCGTTGCACAGAGGTTTTTTTAAATTTTTGCACTGTCAGCCCAGTGCATCCTACTTCAGCAATGTATTTTATGTAAGTGTCTGTTTCCTCCTGCATTGTCTAAGGCTTTGCTTCCCCGGGGTAACGGCCGGTGCTGTGATAGGGATCGAACCCAGCATCTACTGGTTGTGAGCCGTGTCACTTAACCACTAGCCCACGCCGTCCATCGAGCAACCTATGAATTGAGAGGCCAGACAACAGTCATCAACGTAACCAGAAACAGAATGGACAATATCACCAGAGTGATTATGGCAGCAACATCCTCTCAAGCATACACACATAGTCAGAAAGTTCAGCGGTTTGGTCATCTCAAGAGTATGAAACCAGATCGGAGGCCATTAACAAACAGGCAACAGTAGGAAATGGGGTGTGGAGCCAATGAAGACGGAGAGGAAAATGGATAGACAACATCAAAGACATAATATGCCAGCACGGGCTAACATCAACCTCATCAGCACATCCGGCCCAAGTGGGAGACCTACAGCTCCCCCACTAAGCTTCGGGGCACCAGTGGAAGGATACAGTAAGTCTTGTCACATTGAAATCAAGACAAAAATAACCCACATTTTTAAAACTACCTTCGTAACCAAAGACGAGTATTACTAATAATCATGAAACGGCCTCTTCTTCTTCTTCTGCGTTCGTTCTTAATCTCCCACTACCAAACCCTGAACAGGGCTTTGCAAGTAGCAGGATGTATTCCGGAGAACGGAATGCGTTGTGTCGTTAGTTTACATCTTTACTGCTATATTTGCACCTTTCGGTCCGACACACCCGTCTTCGACAGATTGAAACGGCAATAGTGGCAATATCATTGGCTAAACATTTCAACAATATTTTACCAATTTACGATGACGGAAAAGTAGCGTTCGCGGCCGCAGTGAATATATCCCTGTCGGTTTGTGACACTTAAAAGTTTGGGAAACAATGAAGGCAACACAGCGAGTTGCCTCTTACGGCATGCTTTCAACAGTACATTAGATCTATTCTCGTAATTGACACACACATGCCCACACACAGAGCCTATCCGGACGGAAACCACGTGACTATATTTGGTGATCTTTACATTTGCAGTCCAGGGGAGGACAATGGTAAGTGATAACCTCACAGTGTTGATATCAAGTTTTATAAAAGAATAACAGACGAGATCAAACTTATCGATCATTCAGATCTTTTTCAAGGACCGGACAAAACAAACAAAAAATAGTAGAATAGAAGACCAGCTAACTAATCAATAAGGAGACAGAAGTAGTTGCATAGTTGCAGTTATTTCGCCAATTTAATTATTTATTTACTAGTGTAGGTTTGTCCCATAGTAGTTACACTAATGTCGGGGAATGAAGTTGTTAGAGACTTCAGTATACTAAGTCAAGGTTTGTCCCATAGTAGTTACACTAATGTCGGGGAATGAAGTTGTTAGAGACTTCAGTATACTAAGTCAAGGTTTGTGCCCACAATAGTTACACTAATGTCGGGGAATGAAGATTGTTAGAGACTTCAGTATACTAAGAAACAAATTGTATGACGTAGGCTGGCCAGTGCCTGTTTCGATCTTCAATATTCAATCTATCTATCTATCTATCTATCTATCTATCTATCTATCTATCTATCTATCTATCTATCTATCTATCTATCTATCTATCTATCTATCTATCTATCTATCTATCTATCTATCTATCTATCTATCTATCTATCTATCTATCTATCTATCTATCTATCTATCTATCTATCTATCTATCTATCTATCTATCTATCTATCTATCTATCTATCTATCTATCTATCTATCTATCTATCTATCTATCTATCTATCTATCTATCTATCTATCTATCTATCTATCTATCTATCTATCTATCTATCTATCTATCTACGACGCGTGTTCAAATGAAACCGGACCAAACTGCAACAAGTGAACATACGTACGATGCGCATAATGACGTCACCTCTAATGTAAACAGCACATACAATCTGTCAAATTTGCAAAATGTCAGTATCAGAACGAAAGATCTTCCGAGGCCAGGTCAGGCGCATA